>OY769905.1:13023520-13073520 GCA_963669185.1 Dyspetes luteomarginatus
AGACAGAGACAGACAGAGACAGACAGAGACAGATAGAGACAGACAGAGACAGACAGAGACAGACAGAGACAGACAGAGACAGACAGAGACAGACAGAGACAGACAGAGACAGACAGAGACAGACAGAGACAGACAGAGACAGACAGAGACAGACAGAGACAGACAGACAGACAGAGACAGACAGAGACAGACAGACACAGACAGAGACAGACAGACACAGACAGAGACAGACAGACACAGACAGAGACAGATAGAGACAGACAGAGACAGACAGAGACAGATAGAGACATATAGAGACAGACAGAGACAGACAGAGACAGACAGAGACAGACAGAGATAGACACAGGCAGACAAAGACAGACAGAGACAGACAGAGACAGACAGAGACAGACAGAGACAGACAGAGACAGACAGAGACAGACAGAGACAGACAGAGACAGACAGAGACAGACAGAGACAGACACAGACCGACAGAGACAGACAGAGACAGACAGAGATAGACACAGACAGACACAGACCGACAGAGACAGACAGAGACAGACAGAGACAGAAAGAGACAGAGAATTACAAAGAGAGACAGAGAGAGACAGTGCAAGACAGAGAGAGACAGAGATAGACAGAGAGAGAAAGAGAGAGACAGAGAGACACAGAGAGAGACAGACAGAGACATACAGAGACAGAGAGAGACAGACGGAGACAGACAGAGACAGACAGAGACAGACAGAGACAGACAGAGACAGACAGAGACAGGCAGAGACAGACAGAGACAGACAGAGACAGACAGAGACAGACAGACAGACAAAGACAGACAGAGACAGACAGAGACAGACAGAGACAGACAAAGACAGACAGAGACAGACAGAGACACACAGAGACAGACAGAGACAGACAGAGACAGACAGAAAAAGACAGAGACAGACAGAAACAGACGGAGACAGCCAGAGACAGACAGAGACAGACAAAGACAAACAGAGACAGACAGAGACAGACAGAGACAGACAGAGAAAGACAGAGACAGACAGAGACAGACAGAGACAGACAGAGACAGACAGAGACAGACAGAGACAGACAGAGACAGACAGAGACAGACAGAGACAGACAGAGACAGACAGACAGACAGAGACAGACAGAGACAGACAGACAGACAGAGACAGACAGACACAGACAGAGACAGACAGACACAGCCAGAGACAGACAGAGACAGACAGGGACAGATAGAGACAGATAGAGACAGACAGAGACAGACTGAGACAGACAGACACAGATAGACACAGACAGACACAGAGTTCGGGTTCGTGTTCGAGTTTGGGTTTGGGTTTGGGTCTGGGTTTGGGTTTGGGTTTGGGTTTGGGTTTGGGTTTGGGTTTGGGTTTGGGTTTGGGTTTGGGTTTGGGTTTGGGTTTGGGTTTGGGTTTGGGTTTGGGTTTGGGTTTGGGTTTGGGTTTGGGTAATAACAGAGAGACTGAGAGTCAGAGAAAGACATAGAGAGACAGACAGAGACAGACAGAGACATACAGAGACAGACAGAGACAGACAGAGACAGACAGAGACAGACAGAGACAGACAGAGACAGACAGAGACAGACAGAGACAGACAGAGACAGCAGAGACAGCCAGAGACAGACAGAGACAGACAGAGACAGACAGAGACAGACAGACAGACAGAGACAGACAGAGACAGACAGACACAGACAGAGACAGACAGACACAGACAGAGACAGACAGACACAGACAGACACAGACAGAGACAGATAGAGACAGACAGAGACAGACAGAGACAGATAGAGACAGATAGAGACAGATAGAGACAGACAGAGACAGACAGAGACAGATAGAGACAGATAGAGACAGACAGAGACAGACAGAGACAGACGGACACAGATAGACACAGACAGACACAGACTTCGGGTTCGTGTTCGAGTTTGGGTTTGGGTCTGGGTTTGAGTTTGGGTCTGGGTTTGGGTTTGGGTTTGGGTTTGGGTTTGAGTTTGGGTTTGGGTTTGGGTTTGAGTTTGGGTTTGGGTTTGGGTTTGGGTTTGGGTTTGGGTTTGGGTTTGGGTTTGGGTTTGGGTTTGGGTTTGAAATTTGGATTTGGGTTTGGAGTTGGGTTTGGAGTTGGGTTTGCATTTTGGTTTGGGTTTGGGTTTGGGTTTGGGTTTGGGTAATAACAGAGAGACTGAGAGACAGAGAGAGACATAGGGAGACAGACAGAGACAGACAGAGACAGACAGAGATAGACACAGGCAGACAGAGACAGACAGAGACAGACAGAGACAGACAGAGACAGACAGAGACAGACAGAGACAGACAGAGACAGACAGAGACAGACAGAGACAGACAGAGACAGACAGAGACAGACAGAGACAGATAGAAACAGACAGAGACAGACAGAGACAAACAAAGACAGACAGAGACAGACAGAGACAGACAGAGACAGACAGAGACAGACAGAGACAGACAGAGACAGACACAGACAGACACAGACCGACAGAGACAGACAGAGATAGACACAGACAGACACAGACCGACAGAGACAGACAGAGACAGACAGAGACAGAGAGAGACAGAAGAGACAGAGAGTTACAAAGAGAGACAGAGAGAGACAGAGCGAGACAGAGAGAGACAGAGAGAGACAGAGAGAGAGACAGAAAAAGACAGAGAGAGAAAGAGAGAGACGGAGAGCCACAGAGAGAGACAGACAGAGACAGACAGAGACAGACAGAGACAGAGAGAGACAGACGGAGACAGACAGAGACAGACAGAGACAGACAGAGACAGACAGAGACAGACAGAGACAGACAGAGACAGACAGAGACAGACAGACAGACAGAGACAGACAGTGACAGACAGAGACAGACAGAGACAGACAGAGACAGACAGAGAAAGACAGAGACAGACAGAGACAGACAGCGACAGACAGAGACAGACAGAGACAGACAGAGACAGACAGAGACAGACAGAGACAGACAGACAGACAGAGACAGACAGAGACAGACAGACAGACAGAGACAGACAGACACAGACAGAGACAGACAGACACAGCCAGAGACAGACAGACACAGACAGAGACAGATAGAGACAGACAGAGACAGACAGGGACAGATAGAGACAGATAGAGACAGACAGAGACAGACTGAGACAGACAGACACAGATAGACACAGACAGACACAGAGTTCGGGTTCGTGTTCGAGTTTGGGTTTGGGTTTGGGTCTGGGTTTGGGTTTGGGTTTGGGTTTGGGTTTGGGTTTGGGTTTGGGTTTGGGTTTGGGTTTGGGTTTGGGTTTGGGTTTGGGTTTGGGTTTGGGTTTGGGTTTGGGTTTGGGTTTGGGTTTGGGTAATAACAGAGAGACTGAGAGTCAGAGAAAGACATAGAGAGACAGACAGAGACAGACAGAGACATACAGAGACAGACAGAGACAGACAGAGACAGACAGAGACAGACAGAGACAGACAGAGACAGACAGACACAGACAGAGACAGACAGACACAGACAGAGACAGACAGACACAGACAGACACAGACAGAGACAGATGGAGACAGACAGAGACAGACAGAGACAGATAGAGACAGATAGAGACAGATAAAGACAGACAGAGACAGACAGAGACAGACAGACACAGATAGACACAGACAGACACAGAGTTCGGGTTCGTGTTCGAGTTTGGGTTTGGGTCTGGGTTTGGGTTTGGGTTTGGGTTTGGGTTTGGGTTTGGGTTTGGGTTTGGGTTTGTGTTTGGGTTTGGGTTTGGGTTTGGGTTTGGGTTTGGGTTTGGGTTTGGGTTTGGGTAATAACAGAGAGACTGAGAGTCAGAGAAAGACATAGAGAGACAGACAGAGACAGACAGAGACATACAGAGACAGACAGAGACAGACAGAGACAGACAGAGACAGACAGAGACAGACAGAGACAGACAAAGACAGGCAGAGACAGACAGAGACACACAGAGACAGACAGAGACAGACAGAAACAGACAGAAAAAGACAGAGACAGACAGAAACAGACGGAGACAGCCAGAGACAGACAGAGACAGACAGAGACAAACAGAGACAGACAGAGACAGACAGAGACAGACAGAGACAGATAGAGACAGACAGAGACAGACAGAGACAGACAGAGACAGACAGAGACAGACAGAGACAGACAGAGACAGACAGAGACAGACAGAGACAGACAGAGACAGACAGAGACAGACAGAGACAGACAGAGACAGACAGAGACAGACAGAGACAGACAGACAGACAGAGACAGACAGAGACAGACAGACACAGACAGAGACAGACAGACACAGACAGAGACAGACAGACACAGACAGAGACAGATAGAGACAGACAGAGACAGACAGAGACAGATAGAGACATATAGAGACAGACAGAGACAGACAGAGACAGACAGAGACAGACAGAGATAGACACAGGCAGACAAAGACAGACAGAGACAGACAGAGACAGACAGAGACAGACAGAGACAGACAGAGACAGACAGAGACAGACAGAGACAGACACAGACAGACACAGACCGACAGAGACAGACAGAGATAGACACAGACAGACACAGACCGACAGAGACAGACAGAGACAGACAGAGACAGAACGAGACAGAGAATTACAAAGAGAGACAGAGAGAGACAGTGCAAGACAGAGAGAGACAGAGATAGACAGAGAGAGAAAGAGAGAGACAGAGAGACACAGAGAGAGACAGACAGAGACATACAGAGACAGAGAGAGACAGACGGAGACAGACAGAGACAGACAGAGACAGACAGAGACAGACAGAGACAGACAGAGACAGGCAGAGACAGACAGAGACAGACAGAGACAGACAGAGACAGACAGAGACAGACAGACAGACAAAGACAGACAGAGACAGACAGAGACAGACAGAGACAGACAGAGACAGACAAAGACAGACAGAGACAGACAGAGACACACAGAGACAGACAGAGACAGACAGAGACAGACAGAAAAAGACAGAGACAGACAGAAACAGACGGAGACAGCCAGAGACAGACAGAGACAGACAAAGACAAACAGAGACAGACAGAGACAGACAGAGACAGACAGAGAAAGACAGAGACAGACAGAGACAGACAGAGACAGACAGAGACAGACAGAGACAGACAGAGACAGACAGAGACAGACAGAGACAGACAGAGACAGACAGAGACAGACAGACAGACAGAGACAGACAGAGACAGACAGACAGACAGAGACAGACAGACACAGACAGAGACAGACAGACACAGCCAGAGACAGACAGACACAGACAGAGACAGATAGAGACAGACAGAGACAGACAGGGACAGATAGAGACAGATAGAGACAGACAGAGACAGACTGAGACAGACAGACACAGATAGACACAGACAGACACAGAGTTCGGGTTCGTGTTCGAGTTTGGGTTTGGGTCTGGGTTTGAGTTTGGGTCTGGGTTTGGGTTTGGGTTTGGGTTTGGGTTTGAGTTTGGGTTTGGGTTTGGGTTTGAGTTTGGGTTTGGGTTTGGGTTTGGGTTTGGGTTTGGGTTTGGGTTTGGGTTTGGGTTTGGGTTTGGGTTTGGGTTTGAAATTTGGATTTGGGTTTGGAGTTGGGTTTGGAGTTGGGTTTGCATTTTGGTTTGGGTTTGGGTTTGGGTTTGGGTTTGGGTAATAACAGAGAGACTGAGAGACAGAGAGAGACATAGGGAGACAGACAGAGACAGACAGAGACAGACAGAGACAGACAAAGACAGACAGAGACAGACAGAGACACACAGAGACAGACAGAGACAGACAGAGACAGACAGAAAAAGACAGAGACAGACAGAAACAGACGGAGACAGCCAGAGACAGACAGAGACAGACAAAGACAAACAGAGACAGACAGAGACAGACAGAGACAGACAGAGAAAGACAGAGACAGACAGAGACAGACAGAGACAGACAGAGACAGACAGAGACAGACAGAGACAGACCGAGACAGACAGAGACAGACAGAGACAGACAGAGACAGACAGAGACAGACAGACAGACAGAGACAGACAGAGACAGACAGACAGACAGAGACAGACAGACACAGACAGAGACAGACAGACACAGCCAGAGACAGACAGACACAGACAGAGACAGATAGAGACAGACAGAGACAGACAGGGACAGATAGAGACAGATAGAGACAGACAGAGACAGACTGAGACAGACAGACACAGATAGACACAGACAGACACAGAGTTCGGGTTCGTGTTCGAGTTTGGGTTTGGGTTTGGGTCTGGGTTTGGGTTTGGGTTTGGGTTTGGGTTTGGGTTTGGGTTTGGGTTTGGGTTTGGGTTTGGGTTTGGGTTTGGGTTTGGGTTTGGGTTTGGGTTTGGGTTTGGGTTTGGGTTTGGGTTTGGGTTTGGGTTTGGGTTTGGGTTTGGGTTTGGGTTTGGGTAATAACAGAGAGACTGAGAGTCAGAGAAAGACATAGAGAGACAGACAGAGACAGACAGAGACATACAGAGACAGACAGAGACAGACAGAGACAGACAGAGACAGACAGAGACAGACAGAGACAGACAGAGACAGACAGAGACAGACAGAGACAGACAGAGACAGCAGAGACAGCCAGAGACAGACAGAGACAGACAGAGACAGACAGAGACAGACAGACAGACAGAGACAGACAGAGACAGACAGACACAGACAGAGACAGACAGACACAGACAGAGACAGACAGACACAGACAGACACAGACAGAGACAGATAGAGACAGACAGAGACAGACAGAGACAGATAGAGACAGATAGAGACAGATAGAGACAGACAGAGACAGACAGAGACAGATAGAGACAGATAGAGACAGACAGAGACAGACAGAGACAGACGGACACAGATAGACACAGACAGACACAGACTTCGGGTTCGTGTTCGAGTTTGGGTTTGGGTCTGGGTTTGAGTTTGGGTCTGGGTTTGGGTTTGGGTTTGGGTTTGGTTTTGAGTTTGGGTTTGGGTTTGGGTTTGAGTTTGGGTTTGGGTTTGGGTTTGGGTTTGGGTTTGGGTTTGGGTTTGGGTTTGGGTTTGGGTTTGGGTTTGAAATTTGGATTTGGGTTTGGAGTTGGGTTTGCATTTTGGTTTGGGTTTGGGTTTGGGTTTGGGTTTGGGTAATAACAGAGAGACTGAGAGACAGAGAGAGACATAGGGAGACAGACAGAGACAGACAGAGACAGACAGAGATAGACACAGGCAGACAGAGACAGACAGAGACAGACAGAGACAGACAGAGACAGAGAGAGACAGACGGAGACAGACAGAGACAGACAGAGACAGACAGAGACAGACAGAGACAGACAGAGACAGACAGAGACAGACAGAGACAGACAGACAGACAGAGACAGACAGTGACAGACAGAGACAGACAGAGACAGACAGAGACAGACAGAGAAAGACAGAGACAGACAGAGACAGACAGCGACAGACAGAGACAGACAGAGACAGACAGAGACAGACAGAGACAGACAGAGACAGACAGACAGACAGAGACAGACAGAGACAGACAGACAGACAGAGACAGACAGACACAGACAGAGACAGACAGACACAGCCAGAGACAGACAGACACAGACAGAGACAGATAGAGACAGACAGAGACAGACAGGGACAGATAGAGACAGATAGAGACAGACAGAGACAGACTGAGACAGACAGACACAGATAGACACAGACAGACACAGAGTTCGGGTTCGTGTTCGAGTTTGGGTTTGGGTTTGGGTCTGGGTTTGGGTTTGGGTTTGGGTTTGGGTTTGGGTTTGGGTTTGGGTTTGGGTTTGGGTTTGGGTTTGGGTTTGGGTTTGGGTTTGGGTTTGGGTTTGGGTTTGGGTTTGGGTAATAACAGAGAGACTGAGAGTCAGAGAAAGACATAGAGAGACAGACAGAGACAGACAGAGACATACAGAGACAGACAGAGACAGACAGAGACAGACAGAGACAGACAGAGACAGACAGACACAGACAGAGACAGACAGACACAGACAGAGACAGACAGACACAGACAGACACAGACAGAGACAGATGGAGACAGACAGAGACAGACAGAGACAGATAGAGACAGATAGAGACAGATAAAGACAGACAGAGACAGACAGAGACAGACAGACACAGATAGACACAGACAGACACAGAGTTCGGGTTCGTGTTCGAGTTTGGGTTTGGGTCTGGGTTTGGGTTTGGGTTTGGGTTTGGGTTTGGGTTTGGGTTTGGGTTTGGGTTTGTGTTTGGGTTTGGGTTTGGGTTTGGGTTTGGGTTTGGGTTTGGGTTTGGGTTTGGGTAATAACAGAGAGACTGAGAGTCAGAGAAAGACATAGAGAGACAGACAGAGACAGACAGAGACATACAGAGACAGACAGAGACAGACAGAGACAGACAGAGACAGACAGAGACAGACAGAGACAGACAGAGACAGACAAAGACAGGCAGAGACAGACAGAGACACACAGAGACAGACAGAGACAGACAGAAACAGACAGAAAAAGACAGAGACAGACAGAAACAGACGGAGACAGCCAGAGACAGACAGAGACAGACAGAGACAAACAGAGACAGACAGAGACAGACAGAGACAGACAGAGACAGATAGAGACAGACAGAGACAGACAGAGACAGACAGAGACAGACAGAGACAGACAGAGACAGACAGAGACAGACAGAGACAGACAGAGACAGACAGAGACAGACAGAGACAGACAGAGACAGACAGAGACAGACAGAGACAGACAGAGACAGACAGAGACAGACAGAGACAGACAGACAGACAGAGACAGACAGAGACAGACAGACACAGACAGAGACAGACAGACACAGACAGAGACAGACAGACACAGACAGAGACAGATAGAGACAGACAGAGACAGACAGAGACAGATAGAGACATATAGAGACAGACAGAGACAGACAGAGACAGACAGAGACAGACAGAGATAGACACAGGCAGACAAAGACAGACAGAGACAGACAGAGACAGACAGAGACAGACAGAGACAGACAGAGACAGACAGAGACAGACAGAGACAGACACAGACAGACACAGACCGACAGAGACAGACAGAGATAGACACAGACAGACACAGACCGACAGAGACAGACAGAGACAGACAGAGACAGAAAGAGACAGAGAATTACAAAGAGAGACAGAGAGAGACAGTGCAAGACAGAGAGAGACAGAGATAGACAGAGAGAGAAAGAGAGAGACAGAGAGACACAGAGAGAGACAGACAGAGACATACAGAGACAGAGAGAGACAGACGGAGACAGACAGAGACAGACAGAGACAGACAGAGACAGACAGAGACAGACAGAGACAGGCAGAGACAGACAGAGACAGACAGAGACAGACAGAGACAGACAGACAGACAAAGACAGACAGAGACAGACAGAGACAGACAGAGACAGACAAAGACAGACAGAGACAGACAGAGACACACAGAGACAGACAGAGACAGACAGAGACAGACAGAAAAAGACAGAGACAGACAGAAACAGACGGAGACAGCCAGAGACAGACAGAGACAGACAAAGACAAACAGAGACAGACAGAGACAGACAGAGACAGACAGAGAAAGACAGAGACAGACAGAGACAGACAGAGACAGACAGAGACAGACAGAGACAGACAGAGACAGACAGAGACAGACAGAGACAGACAGAGACAGACAGAGACAGACAGACAGACAGAGACAGACAGAGACAGACAGACAGACAGAGACAGACAGACACAGACAGAGACAGACAGACACAGCCAGAGACAGACAGACACAGACAGAGACAGATAGAGACAGACAGAGACAGACAGGGACAGATAGAGACAGATAGAGACAGACAGAGACAGACTGAGACAGACAGACACAGATAGACACAGACAGACACAGAGTTCGGGTTCGTGTTCGAGTTTGGGTTTGGGTTTGGGTCTGGGTTTGGGTTTGGGTTTGGGTTTGGGTTTGGGTTTGGGTTTGGGTTTGGGTTTGGGTTTGGGTTTGGGTTTGGGTTTGGGTTTGGGTTTGGGTTTGGGTAATAACAGAGAGACTGAGAGTCAGAGAAAGACATAGAGAGACAGACAGAGACAGACAGAGACATACAGAGACAGACAGAGACAGACAGAGACAGACAGAGACAGACAGAGACAGACAGAGACAGACAGACACAGACAGAGACAGACAGACACAGACAGAGACAGACAGACACAGACAGACACAGACAGAGACAGATGGAGACAGACAGAGACAGACAGAGACAGATAGAGACAGATAGAGACAGATAAAGACAGATAAAGACAGACAGAGACAGACAGACACAGATAGACACAGACAGACACAGAGTTCGGGTTCGTGTTCGAGTTTGGGTTTGGGTCTGGGTTTGGGTTTGGGTTTGGGTTTGGGTTTGGGTTTGGGTTTGGGTTTGGGTTTGGGTTTGTGTTTGGGTTTGGGTTTGGGTTTGGGTTTGGGTTTGGGTTTGGGTTTGGGTTTGGGTAATAACAGAGAGACTGAGAGTCAGAGAAAGACATAGAGAGACAGACAGAGACAGACAGAGACATACAGAGACAGACAGAGACAGACAGAGACAGACAGAGACAGACAGAGACAGACAGAGACAGACAAAGACAGGCAGAGACAGACAGAGACACACAGAGACAGACAGAGACAGACAGAAACAGACAGAAAAAGACAGAGACAGACAGAAACAGACGGAGACAGCCAGAGACAGACAGAGACAGACAGAGACAAACAGAGACAGACAGAGACAGACAGAGACAGATAGAGACAGACAGAGACAGACAGAGACAGACAGAGACAGACAGAGACAGACAGAGACAGACAGAGACAGACAGAGACAGACAGAGACAGACAGAGACAGACAGAGACAGACAGAGACAGACAGAGACAGACAGAGACAGACAGAGACAGACAGAGACAGACAGAGACAGACAAACAGACAGAGACAGACAGAGACAGACAGACACAGACAGAGACAGACAGACACAGACAGAGACAGACAGACACAGACAGAGACAGATAGAGACAGACAGAGACAGACAGAGACAGATAGAGACATATAGAGACAGACAGAGACAGACAGAGACAGACAGAGACAGACAGAGATAGACACAGGCAGACAAAGACAGACAGAGACAGACAGAGACAGACAGAGACAGACAGAGACAGACAGAGACAGACAGAGACAGACAGAGACAGACAGAGACAGACAGAGACAGACACAGACAGACACAGACCGACAGAGACAGACAGAGATAGACACAGACAGACACAGACCGACAGAGACAGACAGAGACAGACAGAGACAGAAAGAGACAGAGAATTACAAAGAGAGACAGAGAGAGACAGTGCAAGACAGAGAGAGACAGAGATAGACAGAGAGAGAAAGAGAGAGACAGAGAGACACAGAGAGAGACAGACAGAGACATACAGAGACAGAGAGAGACAGACGGAGACAGACAGAGACAGACAGAGACAGACAGAGACAGACAGAGACAGACAGAGACAGGCAGAGACAGACAGAGACAGACAGAGACAGACAGAGACAGACAGACAGACAAAGACAGACAGAGACAGACAGAGACAGACAGAGACAGACAAAGACAGACAGAGACAGACAGAGACACACAGAGACAGACAGAGACAGACAGAGACAGACAGAGACAGACAGAAAAAGACAGAGACAGACAGAAACAGACGGAGACAGCCAGAGACAGACAGAGACAGACAAAGACAAACAGAGACAGACAGAGACAGACAGAGACAGACAGAGAAAGACAGAGACAGACAGAGACAGACAGAGACAGACAGAGACAGACAGAGACAGACAGAGACAGACAGAGACAGCAGAGACAGCCAGAGACAGACAGAGACAGACAGAGACAGACAGAGACAGACAGACAGACAGAGACAGACAGAGACAGACAGACACAGACAGAGACAGACAGACACAGACAGAGACAGACAGACACAGACAGACACAGACAGAGACAGATAGAGACAGACAGAGACAGACAGAGACAGATAGAGACAGATAGAGACAGATAGAGACAGACAGAGACAGACAGAGACAGATAGAGACAGATAGAGACAGACAGAGACAGACAGAGACAGACGGACACAGATAGACACAGACAGACACAGACTTCGGGTTCGTGTTCGAGTTTGGGTTTGGGTCTGGGTTTGAGTTTGGGTCTGGGTTTGGGTTTGGGTTTGGGTTTGGGTTTGAGTTTGGGTTTGGGTTTGGGTTTGAGTTTGGGTTTGGGTTTGGGTTTGGGTTTGGGTTTGGGTTTGGGTTTGGGTTTGAAATTTGGATTTGGGTTTGGAGTTGGGTTTGGAGTTGGGTTTGCATTTTGGTTTGGGTTTGGGTTTGGGTTTGGGTTTGGGTAATAACAGAGAGACTGAGAGACAGAGAGAGACATAGGGAGACAGACAGAGACAGACAGAGACAGACAGAGATAGACACAGGCAGACAGAGACAGACAGAGACAGACAGAGACAGACAGAGACAGACAGAGACAGACAGAGACAGACAGAGACAGACAGAGACAGACAGAGACAGACAGAGACAGACAGAGACAGACAGAGACAGACAGAGACAGACAGAGGCAGACAGAGACAGACAGAGACAGATAGAAACAGACAGAGACAGACAGAGACAAACAAAGACAGACAGAGACAGACAGAGACAGACAGAGACAGACAGAGACAGACAGAGACAGACAGAGACAGACAGAGACAGACACAGACAGACACAGACCGACAGAGACAGACAGAGATAGACACAGACAGACACAGACCGACAGAGACAGACAGAGACAGACAGAGACAGAGAGAGACAGAAGAGACAGAGAGTTACAAGAGAGACAGAGAGAGACAGAGCGAGACAGAGAGAGACAGAGAGAGACAGAGAGAGAGACAGAAAAAGACAGAGAGAGAAAGAGAGAGACGGAGAGCCACAGAGAGAGACAGACAGAGACAGACAGAGACAGACAGAGACAGAGAGAGACAGACGGAGACAGACAGAGACAGACAGAGACAGACAGAGACAGACAGAGACAGACAGAGACAGACAGAGACAGACAGAGACAGACAGACAGACAGAGACAGACAGTGACAGACAGAGACAGACAGAGACAGACAGAGACAGACAGAGAAAGACAGAGACAGACAGAGACAGACAACGACAGACAGAGACAGACAGAGACAGACAGAGACAGACAGAGACAGACAGAGACAGACAGACAGACAGAGACAGACAGAGACAGACAGACAGACAGAGACAGACAGAGACAGACAGACACAGACAGAGACAGACAGACACAGCCAGAGACAGACAGACACAGACAGAGACAGATAGAGACAGACAGAGACAGACAGGGACAGATAGAGACAGATAGAGACAGACAGAGACAGACTGAGACAGACAGACACAGATAGACACAGACAGACACAGAGTTCGGGTTCGTGTTCGAGTTTGGGTTTGGGTTTGGGTCTGGGTTTGGGTTTGGGTTTGGGTTTGGGTTTGGGTTTGGGTTTGGGTTTGGGTTTGGGTTTGGGTTTGGGTTTGGGTTTGGGTTTGGGTTTGGGTTTGGGTTTGGGTTTGGGTTTGGGTAATAACAGAGAGACTGAGAGTCAGAGAAAGACATAGAGAGACAGACAGAGACAGACAGAGACATACAGAGACAGACAGAGACAGACAGAGACAGACAGAGACAGACAGAGACAGACAGAGACAGACAGAGACAGACAGAGACAGACAGAGACAGACAGAGACAGACAGAGACAGCAGAGACAGCCAGAGACAGACAGAGACAGACAGAGACAGACAGAGACAGACAGACAGACAGAGACAGACAGAGACAGACAGACACAGACAGAGACAGACAGACACAGACAGAGACAGACAGACACAGACAGACACAGACAGAGACAGATAGAGACAGACAGAGACAGACAGAGACAGATAGAGACAGATAGAGACAGATAGAGACAGACAGAGACAGACAGAGACAGATAGAGACAGATAGAGACAGACAGAGACAGACAGAGACAGACGGACACAGATAGACACAGACAGACACAGACTTCGGGTTCGTGTTCGAGTTTGGGTTTGGGTCTGGGTTTGAGTTTGGGTCTGGGTTTGGGTTTGGGTTTGGGTTTGGGTTTGAGTTTGGGTTTGGGTTTGGGTTTGAGTTTGGGTTTGGGTTTGGGTTTGGGTTTGGGTTTGGGTTTGGGTTTGGGTTTGGGTTTGGGTTTGGGTTTGGGTTTGGGTTTGAAATTTGGATTTGGGTTTGGAGTTGGGTTTGGAGTTGGGTTTGCATTTTGGTTTGGGTTTGGGTTTGGGTTTGGGTTTGGGTAATAACAGAGAGACTGAGAGACAGAGAGAGACATAGGGAGACAGACAGAGACAGACAGAGACAGACAGAGATAGACACAGGCAGACAGAGACAGACAGAGACAGACAGAGACAGACAGAGACAGACAGAGACAGACAGAGACAGACAGAGACAGACAGAGACAGACAGAGACAGACAGAGACAGACAGAGACAGACAGAGACAGACAGAGACAGATAGAAACAGACAGAGACAGACAGAGACAAACAAAGACAGACAGAGACAGACAGAGACAGACAGAGACAGACAGAGACAGACAGAGACAGACAGAGACAGACAGAGACAGACACAGACAGACACAGACCGACAGAGACAGACAGAGATAGACACAGACAGACACAGACCGACAGAGACAGACAGAGACAGACAGAGACAGAGAGAGACAGAAGAGACAGAGAGTTACAAAGAGAGACAGAGAGAGACAGAGCGAGACAGAGAGAGACAGAGAGAGACAGAGAGAGAGACAGAAAAAGACAGAGAGAGAAAGAGAGAGACGGAGAGCCACAGAGAGAGACAGACAGAGACAGACAGAGACAGAGAGAGACAGACGGAGACAGACAGAGACAGACAGAGACAGACAGAGACAGACAGAGACAGACAGAGACAGACAGAGACAGACAGAGACAGACAGAGACAGACAGAGACAGACAGACAGACAGAGACAGACAGTGACAGACAGAGACAGACAGAGACAGACAGAGACAGACAGAGAAAGACAGAGACAGACAGAGACAGACAGCGACAGACAGAGACAGACAGAGACAGACAGAGACAGACAGAGACAGACAGAGACAGACAGACAGACAGAGACAGACAGAGACAGACAGACAGACAGAGACAGACAGACACAGACAGAGACAGACAGACACAGCCAGAGACAGACAGACACAGACAGAGACAGATAGAGACAGACAGAGACAGACAGGGACAGATAGAGACAGATAGAGACAGACAGAGACAGACTGAGACAGACAGACACAGATAGACACAGACAGACACAGAGTTCGGGTTCGTGTTCGAGTTTGGGTTTGGGTTTGGGTCTGGGTTTGGGTTTGGGTTTGGGTTTGGGTTTGGGTTTGGGTTTGGGTTTGGGTTTGGGTTTGGTTTTGGGTTTGGGTTTGGGTTTGGGTTTGGGTTTGGGTTTGGGTTTGGGTTTGGGTTTGGGTTTGGGTAATAACAGAGAGACTGAGAGTCAGAGAAAGACATAGAGAGACAGACAGAGACAGACAGAGACATACAGAGACAGACAGAGACAGACAGAGACAGACAGAGACAGACAGAGACAGACAGAGACAGACAGACACAGACAGAGACAGACAGACACAGACAGAGACAGACAGACACAGACAGAGACAGACAGACACAGACAGACACAGACAGAGACAGATGGAGACAGACAGAGACAGACAGAGACAGATAGAGACAGATAGAGACAGATAAAGACAGACAGAGACAGACAGAGACAGACAGACACAGATAGACACAGACAGACACAGAGTTCGGGTTCGTGTTCGAGTTTGGGTTTGGGTCTGGGTTTGGGTTTGGGTTTGGGTTTGGGTTTGGGTTTGGGTTTGGGTTTGGGTTTGTGTTTGGGTTTGGGTTTGGGTTTGGGTTTGGGTTTGGGTTTGGGTTTGGGTTTGGGTAATAACAGAGAGACTGAGAGTCAGAGAAAGACATAGAGAGACAGACAGAGACAGACAGAGACATACAGAGACAGACAGAGACAGACAGAGACAGACAGAGACAGACAGAGACAGACAGAGACAGACAAAGACAGGCAGAGACAGACAGAGACACACAGAGACAGACAGAGACAGACAGAAACAGACAGAAAAAGACAGAGACAGACAGAAACAGACGGAGACAGCCAGAGACAGACAGAGACAGACAGAGACAAACAGAGACAGACAGAGACAGACAGAGACAGACAGAGACAGATAGAGACAGACAGAGACAGACAGAGACAGACAGAGACAGACAGAGACAGACAGAGACAGACAGAGACAGACAGAGACAGACAGAGACAGACAGAGACAGACAGAGACAGACAGAGACAGACAGAGACAGACAGAGACAGACAGACAGACAGAGACAGACAGAGACAGACAGACACAGACAGAGACAGACAGACACAGACAGAGACAGACAGACACAGACAGAGACAGATAGAGACAGACAGAGACAGACAGAGACAGATAGAGACATATAGAGACAGACAGAGACAGACAGAGACAGACAGAGACAGACAGAGATAGACACAGGCAGACAAAGACAGACAGAGACAGACAGAGACAGACAGAGACAGACAGAGACAGACAGAGACAGACAGAGACAGACAGAGACAGACACAGACAGACACAGACCGACAGAGACAGACAGAGATAGACACAGACAGACACAGACCGACAGAGACAGACAGAGACAGACAGAGACAGAACGAGACAGAGAATTACAAAGAGAGACAGAGAGAGACAGTGCAAGACAGAGAGAGACAGAGATAGACAGAGAGAGAAAGAGAGAGACAGAGAGACACAGAGAGAGACAGACAGAGACATACAGAGACAGAGAGAGACAGACGGAGACAGACAGAGACAGACAGAGACAGACAGAGACAGACAGAGACAGACAGAGACAGGCAGAGACAGACAGAGACAGACAGAGACAGACAGAGACAGACAGAGACAGACAGACAGACAAAGACAGACAGAGACAGACAGAGACAGACAGAGACAGACAGAGACAGACAAAGACAGACAGAGACAGACAGAGACACACAGAGACAGACAGAGACAGACAGAGACAGACAGAAAAAGACAGAGACAGACAGAAACAGACGGAGACAGCCAGAGACAGACAGAGACAGACAAAGACAAACAGAGACAGACAGAGACAGACAGAGACAGACAGAGAAAGACAGAGACAGACAGAGACAGACAGAGACAGACAGAGACAGACAGAGACAGACAGAGACAGACAGAGACAGACAGAGACAGACAGAGACAGACAGAGACAGACAGACAGACAGAGACAGACAGAGACAGACAGACAGACAGAGACAGACAGACACAGACAGAGACAGACAGACACAGCCAGAGACAGACAGACACAGACAGAGACAGATAGAGACAGACAGAGACAGACAGGGACAGATAGAGACAGATAGAGACAGACAGAGACAGACTGAGACAGACAGACACAGATAGACACAGACAGACACAGAGTTCGGGTTCGTGTTCGAGTTTGGGTTTGGGTCTGGGTTTGAGTTTGGGTCTGGGTTTGGGTTTGGGTTTGGGTTTGGGTTTGAGTTTGGGTTTGGGTTTGGGTTTGAGTTTGGGTTTGGGTTTGGGTTTGGGTTTGGGTTTGGGTTTGGGTTTGGGTTTGGGTTTGGGTTTGGGTTTGGGTTTGAAATTTGGATTTGGGTTTGGAGTTGGGTTTGGAGTTGGGTTTGCATTTTGGTTTGGGTTTGGGTTTGGGTTTGGGTTTGGGTAATAACAGAGAGACTGAGAGACAGAGAGAGACATAGGGAGACAGACAGAGACAGACAGAGACAGACAGAGACAGACAAAGACAGACAGAGACAGACAGAGACACACAGAGACAGACAGAGACAGACAGAGACAGACAGAAAAAGACAGAGACAGACAGAAACAGACGGAGACAGCCAGAGACAGACAGAGACAGACAAAGACAAACAGAGACAGACAGAGACAGACAGAGACAGACAGAGAAAGACAGAGACAGACAGAGACAGACAGAGACAGACAGAGACAGACAGAGACAGACAGAGACAGACCGAGACAGACAGAGACAGACAGAGACAGACAGAGACAGACAGAGACAGACAGACAGACAGAGACAGACAGAGACAGACAGACAGACAGAGACAGACAGACACAGACAGAGACAGACAGACACAGCCAGAGACAGACAGACACAGACAGAGACAGATAGAGACAGACAGAGACAGACAGGGACAGATAGAGACAGATAGAGACAGACAGAGACAGACTGAGACAGACAGACACAGATAGACACAGACAGACACAGAGTTCGGGTTCGTGTTCGAGTTTGGGTTTGGGTTTGGGTCTGGGTTTGGGTTTGGGTTTGGGTTTGGGTTTGGGTTTGGGTTTGGGTTTGGGTTTGGGTTTGGGTTTGGGTTTGGGTTTGGGTTTGGGTTTGGGTTTGGGTTTGGGTTTGGGTTTGGGTTTGGGTTTGGGTTTGGGTTTGGGTTTGGGTTTGGGTTTGGGTTTGGGTAATAACAGAGAGACTGAGAGTCAGAGAAAGACATAGAGAGACAGACAGAGACAGACAGAGACATACAGAGACAGACAGAGACAGACAGAGACAGACAGAGACAGACAGAGACAGACAGAGACAGACAGAGACAGACAGAGACAGACAGAGACAGACAGAGACAGCAGAGACAGCCAGAGACAGACAGAGACAGACAGAGACAGACAGAGACAGACAGACAGACAGAGACAGACAGAGACAGACAGACACAGACAGAGACAGACAGACACAGACAGAGACAGACAGACACAGACAGACACAGACAGAGACAGATAGAGACAGACAGAGACAGACAGAGACAGATAGAGACAGATAGAGACAGATAGAGACAGACAGAGACAGACAGAGACAGATAGAGACAGATAGAGACAGACAGAGACAGACAGAGACAGACGGACACAGATAGACACAGACAGACACAGACTTCGGGTTCGTGTTCGAGTTTGGGTTTGGGTCTGGGTTTGAGTTTGGGTCTGGGTTTGGGTTTGGGTTTGGGTTTGGTTTTGAGTTTGGGTTTGGGTTTGGGTTTGAGTTTGGGTTTGGGTTTGGGTTTGGGTTTGGGTTTGGGTTTGGGTTTGGGTTTGGGTTTGGGTTTGGGTTTGAAATTTGGATTTGGGTTTGGAGTTGGGTTTGCATTTTGGTTTGGGTTTGGGTTTGGGTTTGGGTTTGGGTAATAACAGAGAGACTGAGAGACAGAGAGAGACATAGGGAGACAGACAGAGACAGACAGAGACAGACAGAGATAGACACAGGCAGACAGAGACAGACAGAGACAGACAGAGACAGACAGAGACAGAGAGAGACAGACGGAGACAGACAGAGACAGACAGAGACAGACAGAGACAGACAGAGACAGACAGAGACAGACAGAGACAGACAGAGACAGACAGACAGACAGAGACAGACAGTGACAGACAGAGACAGACAGAGACAGACAGAGACAGACAGAGAAAGACAGAGACAGACAGAGACAGACAGCGACAGACAGAGACAGACAGAGACAGACAGAGACAGACAGAGACAGACAGAGACAGACAGACAGACAGAGACAGACAGAGACAGACAGACAGACAGAGACAGACAGACACAGACAGAGACAGACAGACACAGCCAGAGACAGACAGACACAGACAGAGACAGATAGAGACAGACAGAGACAGACAGGGACAGATAGAGACAGATAGAGACAGACAGAGACAGACTGAGACAGACAGACACAGATAGACACAGACAGACACAGAGTTCGGGTTCGTGTTCGAGTTTGGGTTTGGGTTTGGGTCTGGGTTTGGGTTTGGGTTTGGGTTTGGGTTTGGGTTTGGGTTTGGGTTTGGGTTTGGGTTTGGGTTTGGGTTTGGGTTTGGGTTTGGGTTTGGGTTTGGGTTTGGGTTTGGGTAATAACAGAGAGACTGAGAGTCAGAGAAAGACATAGAGAGACAGACAGAGACAGACAGAGACATACAGAGACAGACAGAGACAGACAGAGACAGACAGAGACAGACAGAGACAGACAGACACAGACAGAGACAGACAGACACAGACAGAGACAGACAGACACAGACAGACACAGACAGAGACAGATGGAGACAGACAGAGACAGACAGAGACAGATAGAGACAGATAGAGACAGATAAAGACAGACAGAGACAGACAGAGACAGACAGACACAGATAGACACAGACAGACACAGAGTTCGGGTTCGTGTTCGAGTTTGGGTTTGGGTCTGGGTTTGGGTTTGGGTTTGGGTTTGGGTTTGGGTTTGGGTTTGGGTTTGGGTTTGTGTTTGGGTTTGGGTTTGGGTTTGGGTTTGGGTTTGGGTTTGGGTTTGGGTTTGGGTAATAACAGAGAGACTGAGAGTCAGAGAAAGACATAGAGAGACAGACAGAGACAGACAGAGACATACAGAGACAGACAGAGACAGACAGAGACAGACAGAGACAGACAGAGACAGACAGAGACAGACAGAGACAGACAAAGACAGGCAGAGACAGACAGAGACACACAGAGACAGACAGAGACAGACAGAAACAGACAGAAAAAGACAGAGACAGACAGAAACAGACGGAGACAGCCAGAGACAGACAGAGACAGACAGAGACAAACAGAGACAGACAGAGACAGACAGAGACAGACAGAGACAGATAGAGACAGACAGAGACAGACAGAGACAGACAGAGACAGACAGAGACAGACAGAGACAGACAGAGACAGACAGAGACAGACAGAGACAGACAGAGACAGACAGAGACAGACAGAGACAGACAGAGACAGACAGAGACAGACAGAGACAGACAGAGACAGACAGAGACAGACAGACAGACAGAGACAGACAGAGACAGACAGACACAGACAGAGACAGACAGACACAGACAGAGACAGACAGACACAGACAGAGACAGATAGAGACAGACAGAGACAGACAGAGACAGATAGAGACATATAGAGACAGACAGAGACAGACAGAGACAGACAGAGACAGACAGAGATAGACACAGGCAGACAAAGACAGACAGAGACAGACAGAGACAGACAGAGACAGACAGAGACAGACAGAGACAGACAGAGACAGACAGAGACAGACACAGACAGACACAGACCGACAGAGACAGACAGAGATAGACACAGACAGACACAGACCGACAGAGACAGACAGAGACAGACAGAGACAGAAAGAGACAGAGAATTACAAAGAGAGACAGAGAGAGACAGTGCAAGACAGAGAGAGACAGAGATAGACAGAGAGAGAAAGAGAGAGACAGAGAGACACAGAGAGAGACAGACAGAGACATACAGAGACAGAGAGAGACAGACGGAGACAGACAGAGACAGACAGAGACAGACAGAGACAGACAGAGACAGACAGAGACAGGCAGAGACAGACAGAGACAGACAGAGACAGACAGAGACAGACAGACAGACAAAGACAGACAGAGACAGACAGAGACAGACAGAGACAGACAAAGACAGACAGAGACAGACAGAGACACACAGAGACAGACAGAGACAGACAGAGACAGACAGAAAAAGACAGAGACAGACAGAAACAGACGGAGACAGCCAGAGACAGACAGAGACAGACAAAGACAAACAGAGACAGACAGAGACAGACAGAGACAGACAGAGAAAGACAGAGACAGACAGAGACAGACAGAGACAGACAGAGACAGACAGAGACAGACAGAGACAGACAGAGACAGACAGAGACAGACAGAGACAGACAGAGACAGACAGACAGACAGAGACAGACAGAGACAGACAGACAGACAGAGACAGACAGACACAGACAGAGACAGACAGACACAGCCAGAGACAGACAGACACAGACAGAGACAGATAGAGACAGACAGAGACAGACAGGGACAGATAGAGACAGATAGAGACAGACAGAGACAGACTGAGACAGACAGACACAGATAGACACAGACAGACACAGAGTTCGGGTTCGTGTTCGAGTTTGGGTTTGGGTTTGGGTCTGGGTTTGGGTTTGGGTTTGGGTTTGGGTTTGGGTTTGGGTTTGGGTTTGGGTTTGGGTTTGGGTTTGGGTTTGGGTTTGGGTTTGGGTTTGGGTTTGGGTAATAACAGAGAGACTGAGAGTCAGAGAAAGACATAGAGAGACAGACAGAGACAGACAGAGACATACAGAGACAGACAGAGACAGACAGAGACAGACAGAGACAGACAGAGACAGACAGAGACAGACAGACACAGACAGAGACAGACAGACACAGACAGAGACAGACAGACACAGACAGACACAGACAGAGACAGATGGAGACAGACAGAGACAGACAGAGACAGATAGAGACAGATAGAGACAGATAAAGACAGATAAAGACAGACAGAGACAGACAGACACAGATAGACACAGACAGACACAGAGTTCGGGTTCGTGTTCGAGTTTGGGTTTGGGTCTGGGTTTGGGTTTGGGTTTGGGTTTGGGTTTGGGTTTGGGTTTGGGTTTGGGTTTGGGTTTGTGTTTGGGTTTGGGTTTGGGTTTGGGTTTGGGTTTGGGTTTGGGTTTGGGTTTGGGTAATAACAGAGAGACTGAGAGTCAGAGAAAGACATAGAGAGACAGACAGAGACAGACAGAGACATACAGAGACAGACAGAGACAGACAGAGACAGACAGAGACAGACAGAGACAGACAGAGACAGACAAAGACAGGCAGAGACAGACAGAGACACACAGAGACAGACAGAGACAGACAGAAACAGACAGAAAAAGACAGAGACAGACAGAAACAGACGGAGACAGCCAGAGACAGACAGAGACAGACAGAGACAAACAGAGACAGACAGAGACAGACAGAGACAGATAGAGACAGACAGAGACAGACAGAGACAGACAGAGACAGACAGAGACAGACAGAGACAGACAGAGACAGACAGAGACAGACAGAGACAGACAGAGACAGACAGAGACAGACAGAGACAGACAGAGACAGACAGAGACAGACAGAGACAGACAGAGACAGACAGAGACAGACAAACAGACAGAGACAGACAGAGACAGACAGACACAGACAGAGACAGACAGACACAGACAGAGACAGACAGACACAGACAGAGACAGATAGAGACAGACAGAGACAGACAGAGACAGATAGAGACATATAGAGACAGACAGAGACAGACAGAGACAGACAGAGACAGACAGAGATAGACACAGGCAGACAAAGACAGACAGAGACAGACAGAGACAGACAGAGACAGACAGAGACAGACAGAGACAGACAGAGACAGACAGAGACAGACAGAGACAGACAGAGACAGACACAGACAGACACAGACCGACAGAGACAGACAGAGATAGACACAGACAGACACAGACCGACAGAGACAGACAGAGACAGACAGAGACAGAAAGAGACAGAGAATTACAAAGAGAGACAGAGAGAGACAGTGCAAGACAGAGAGAGACAGAGATAGACAGAGAGAGAAAGAGAGAGACAGAGAGACACAGAGAGAGACAGACAGAGACATACAGAGACAGAGAGAGACAGACGGAGACAGACAGAGACAGACAGAGACAGACAGAGACAGACAGAGACAGACAGAGACAGGCAGAGACAGACAGAGACAGACAGAGACAGACAGAGACAGACAGACAGACAAAGACAGACAGAGACAGACAGAGACAGACAGAGACAGACAAAGACAGACAGAGACAGACAGAGACACACAGAGACAGACAGAGACAGACAGAGACAGACAGAGACAGACAGAAAAAGACAGAGACAGACAGAAACAGACGGAGACAGCCAGAGACAGACAGAGACAGACAAAGACAAACAGAGACAGACAGAGACAGACAGAGACAGACAGAGAAAGACAGAGACAGACAGAGACAGACAGAGACAGACAGAGACAGACAGAGACAGACAGAGACAGACAGAGACAGCAGAGACAGCCAGAGACAGACAGAGACAGACAGAGACAGACAGAGACAGACAGACAGACAGAGACAGACAGAGACAGACAGACACAGACAGAGACAGACAGACACAGACAGAGACAGACAGACACAGACAGACACAGACAGAGACAGATAGAGACAGACAGAGACAGACAGAGACAGATAGAGACAGATAGAGACAGATAGAGACAGACAGAGACAGACAGAGACAGATAGAGACAGATAGAGACAGACAGAGACAGACAGAGACAGACGGACACAGATAGACACAGACAGACACAGACTTCGGGTTCGTGTTCGAGTTTGGGTTTGGGTCTGGGTTTGAGTTTGGGTCTGGGTTTGGGTTTGGGTTTGGGTTTGGGTTTGAGTTTGGGTTTGGGTTTGGGTTTGAGTTTGGGTTTGGGTTTGGGTTTGGGTTTGGGTTTGGGTTTGGGTTTGGGTTTGGGTTTGAAATTTGGATTTGGGTTTGGAGTTGGGTTTGGAGTTGGGTTTGCATTTTGGTTTGGGTTTGGGTTTGGGTTTGGGTTTGGGTAATAACAGAGAGACTGAGAGACAGAGAGAGACATAGGGAGACAGACAGAGACAGACAGAGACAGACAGAGATAGACACAGGCAGACAGAGACAGACAGAGACAGACAGAGACAGACAGAGACAGACAGAGACAGACAGAGACAGACAGAGACAGACAGAGACAGACAGAGACAGACAGAGACAGACAGAGACAGACAGAGACAGACAGAGACAGACAGAGGCAGACAGAGACAGACAGAGACAGATAGAAACAGACAGAGACAGACAGAGACAAACAAAGACAGACAGAGACAGACAGAGACAGACAGAGACAGACAGAGACAGACAGAGACAGACAGAGACAGACAGAGACAGACACAGACAGACACAGACCGACAGAGACAGACAGAGATAGACACAGACAGACACAGACCGACAGAGACAGACAGAGACAGACAGAGACAGAGAGAGACAGAAGAGACAGAGAGTTACAAGAGAGACAGAGAGAGACAGAGCGAGACAGAGAGAGACAGAGAGAGACAGAGAGAGAGACAGAAAAAGACAGAGAGAGAAAGAGAGAGACGGAGAGCCACAGAGAGAGACAGACAGAGACAGACAGAGACAGACAGAGACAGAGAGAGACAGACGGAGACAGACAGAGACAGACAGAGACAGACAGAGACAGACAGAGACAGACAGAGACAGACAGAGACAGACAGAGACAGACAGACAGACAGAGACAGACAGTGACAGACAGAGACAGACAGAGACAGACAGAGACAGACAGAGAAAGACAGAGACAGACAGAGACAGACAACGACAGACAGAGACAGACAGAGACAGACAGAGACAGACAGAGACAGACAGAGACAGACAGACAGACAGAGACAGACAGAGACAGACAGACAGACAGAGACAGACAGAGACAGACAGACACAGACAGAGACAGACAGACACAGCCAGAGACAGACAGACACAGACAGAGACAGATAGAGACAGACAGAGACAGACAGGGACAGATAGAGACAGATAGAGACAGACAGAGACAGACTGAGACAGACAGACACAGATAGACACAGACAGACACAGAGTTCGGGTTCGTGTTCGAGTTTGGGTTTGGGTTTGGGTCTGGGTTTGGGTTTGGGTTTGGGTTTGGGTTTGGGTTTGGGTTTGGGTTTGGGTTTGGGTTTGGGTTTGGGTTTGGGTTTGGGTTTGGGTTTGGGTTTGGGTTTGGGTTTGGGTTTGGGTAATAACAGAGAGACTGAGAGTCAGAGAAAGACATAGAGAGACAGACAGAGACAGACAGAGACATACAGAGACAGACAGAGACAGACAGAGACAGACAGAGACAGACAGAGACAGACAGAGACAGACAGAGACAGACAGAGACAGACAGAGACAGACAGAGACAGACAGAGACAGCAGAGACAGCCAGAGACAGACAGAGACAGACAGAGACAGACAGAGACAGACAGACAGACAGAGACAGACAGAGACAGACAGACACAGACAGAGACAGACAGACACAGACAGAGACAGACAGACACAGACAGACACAGACAGAGACAGATAGAGACAGACAGAGACAGACAGAGACAGATAGAGACAGATAGAGACAGATAGAGACAGACAGAGACAGACAGAGACAGATAGAGACAGATAGAGACAGACAGAGACAGACAGAGACAGACGGACACAGATAGACACAGACAGACACAGACTTCGGGTTCGTGTTCGAGTTTGGGTTTGGGTCTGGGTTTGAGTTTGGGTCTGGGTTTGGGTTTGGGTTTGGGTTTGGGTTTGAGTTTGGGTTTGGGTTTGGGTTTGAGTTTGGGTTTGGGTTTGGGTTTGGGTTTGGGTTTGGGTTTGGGTTTGGGTTTGGGTTTGGGTTTGGGTTTGGGTTTGGGTTTGAAATTTGGATTTGGGTTTGGAGTTGGGTTTGGAGTTGGGTTTGCATTTTGGTTTGGGTTTGGGTTTGGGTTTGGGTTTGGGTAATAACAGAGAGACTGAGAGACAGAGAGAGACATAGGGAGACAGACAGAGACAGACAGAGACAGACAGAGATAGACACAGGCAGACAGAGACAGACAGAGACAGACAGAGACAGACAGAGACAGACAGAGACAGACAGAGACAGACAGAGACAGACAGAGACAGACAGAGACAGACAGAGACAGACAGAGACAGACAGAGACAGATAGAAACAGACAGAGACAGACAGAGACAAACAAAGACAGACAGAGACAGACAGAGACAGACAGAGACAGACAGAGACAGACAGAGACAGACAGAGACAGACAGAGACAGACACAGACAGACACAGACCGACAGAGACAGACAGAGATAGACACAGACAGACACAGACCGACAGAGACAGACAGAGACAGACAGAGACAGAGAGAGACAGAAGAGACAGAGAGTTACAAAGAGAGACAGAGAGAGACAGAGCGAGACAGAGAGAGACAGAGAGAGACAGAGAGAGAGACAGAAAAAGACAGAGAGAGAAAGAGAGAGACGGAGAGCCACAGAGAGAGACAGACAGAGACAGACAGAGACAGAGAGAGACAGACGGAGACAGACAGAGACAGACAGAGACAGACAGAGACAGACAGAGACAGACAGAGACAGACAGAGACAGACAGAGACAGACAGAGACAGACAGAGACAGACAGACAGACAGAGACAGACAGTGACAGACAGAGACAGACAGAGACAGACAGAGACAGACAGAGAAAGACAGAGACAGACAGAGACAGACAGCGACAGACAGAGACAGACAGAGACAGACAGAGACAGACAGAGACAGACAGAGACAGACAGACAGACAGAGACAGACAGAGACAGACAGACAGACAGAGACAGACAGACACAGACAGAGACAGACAGACACAGCCAGAGACAGACAGACACAGACAGAGACAGATAGAGACAGACAGAGACAGACAGGGACAGATAGAGACAGATAGAGACAGACAGAGACAGACTGAGACAGACAGACACAGATAGACACAGACAGACACAGAGTTCGGGTTCGTGTTCGAGTTTGGGTTTGGGTTTGGGTCTGGGTTTGGGTTTGGGTTTGGGTTTGGGTTTGGGTTTGGGTTTGGGTTTGGGTTTGGGTTTGGTTTTGGGTTTGGGTTTGGGTTTGGGTTTGGGTTTGGGTTTGGGTTTGGGTTTGGGTTTGGGTTTGGGTAATAACAGAGAGACTGAGAGTCAGAGAAAGACATAGAGAGACAGACAGAGACAGACAGAGACATACAGAGACAGACAGAGACAGACAGAGACAGACAGAGACAGACAGAGACAGACAGAGACAGACAGACACAGACAGAGACAGACAGACACAGACAGAGACAGACAGACACAGACAGAGACAGACAGACACAGACAGACACAGACAGAGACAGATGGAGACAGACAGAGACAGACAGAGACAGATAGAGACAGATAGAGACAGATAAAGACAGACAGAGACAGACAGAGACAGACAGACACAGATAGACACAGACAGACACAGAGTTCGGGTTCGTGTTCGAGTTTGGGTTTGGGTCTGGGTTTGGGTTTGGGTTTGGGTTTGGGTTTGGGTTTGGGTTTGGGTTTGGGTTTGTGTTTGGGTTTGGGTTTGGGTTTGGGTTTGGGTTTGGGTTTGGGTTTGGGTTTGGGTAATAACAGAGAGACTGAGAGTCAGAGAAAGACATAGAGAGACAGACAGAGACAGACAGAGACATACAGAGACAGACAGAGACAGACAGAGACAGACAGAGACAGACAGAGACAGACAGAGACAGACAAAGACAGGCAGAGACAGACAGAGACACACAGAGACAGACAGAGACAGACAGAAACAGACAGAAAAAGACAGAGACAGACAGAAACAGACGGAGACAGCCAGAGACAGACAGAGACAGACAGAGACAAACAGAGACAGACAGAGACAGACAGAGACAGACAGAGACAGATAGAGACAGACAGAGACAGACAGAGACAGACAGAGACAGACAGAGACAGACAGAGACAGACAGAGACAGACAGAGACAGACAGAGACAGACAGAGACAGACAGAGACAGACAGAGACAGACAGAGACAGACAGAGACAGACAGAGACAGACAGAGACAGACAGACAGACAGAGACAGACAGAGACAGACAGACACAGACAGAGACAGACAGACACAGACAGAGACAGACAGACACAGACAGAGACAGATAGAGACAGACAGAGACAGACAGAGACAGATAGAGACATATAGAGACAGACAGAGACAGACAGAGACAGACAGAGACAGACAGAGATAGACACAGGCAGACAAAGACAGACAGAGACAGACAGAGACAGACAGAGACAGACAGAGACAGACAGAGACAGACAGAGACAGACAGAGACAGACACAGACAGACACAGATCGACAGAGACAGACAGAGATAGACACAGACAGACACAGACCGACAGAGACAGACAGAGACAGACAGAGACAGAAAGAGACAGAGAATTACAAAGAGAGACAGAGAGAGACAGTGCAAGACAGAGAGAGACAGAGATAGACAGAGAGAGAAAGAGAGAGACAGAGAGACACAGAGAGAGACAGACAGAGACATACAGAGACAGAGAGAGACAGACGGAGACAGACAGAGACAGACAGAGACAGACAGAGACAGACAGAGACAGACAGAGACAGACAGAGACAGGCAGAGACAGACAGAGACAGACAGAGACAGACAGAGACAGACAGACAGACAAAGACAGACAGAGACAGACAGAGACAGACAGAGACAGACAAAGACAGACAGAGACAGACAGAGACACACAGAGACAGACAGAGACAGACAGAGACAGACAGAAAAAGACAGAGACAGACAGAAACAGACGGAGACAGCCAGAGACAGACAGAGACAGACAAAGACAAACAGAGACAGACAGAGACAGACAGAGACAGACAGAGAAAGACAGAGACAGACAGAGACAGACAGAGACAGACAGAGACAGACAGAGACAGACAGAGACAGACAGAGACAGACAGAGACAGACAGAGACAGACAGAGACAGACAGACAGACAGAGACAGACAGAGACAGACAGACAGACAGAGACAGACAGACACAGACAGAGACAGACAGACACAGCCAGAGACAGACAGACACAGACAGAGACAGATAGAGACAGACAGAGACAGACAGGGACAGATAGAGACAGATAGAGACAGACAGAGACAGACTGAGACAGACAGACACAGATAGACACAGACAGACACAGAGTTCGGGTTCGTGTTCGAGTTTGGGTTTGGGTTTGGGTCTGGGTTTGGGTTTGGGTTTGGGTTTGGGTTTGGGTTTGGGTTTGGGTTTGGGTTTGGGTTTGGGTTTGGGTTTGGGTTTGGGTTTGGGTTTGGGTTTGGGTTTGGGTAATAACAGAGAGACTGAGAGTCAGAGAAAGACATAGAGAGACAGACAGAGACAGACAGAGACATACAGAGACAGACAGAGACAGACAGAGACAGACAGAGACAGACAGAGACAGACAGAGACAGACAGACACAGACAGAGACAGACAGACACAGACAGAGACAGACAGACACAGACAGACACAGACAGAGACAGATGGAGACAGACAGAGTCAGACAGAGACAGATAGAGACAGATAGAGACAGATAAAGACAGACAGAGACAGACAGAGACAGACAGACACAGATAGACACAGACAGACACAGAGTTCGGGTTCGTGTTCGAGTTTGGGTTTGGGTCTGGGTTTGGGTTTGGGTTTGGGTTTGGGTTTGGGTTTGGGTTTGGGTTTGGGTTTGGGTTTGTGTTTGGGTTTGGGTTTGGGTTTGGGTTTGGGTTTGGGTTTGGGTTTGGGTTTGGGTAATAACAGAGAGACTGAGAGTCAGAGAAAGACATAGAGAGACAGACAGAGACAGACAGAGACATACAGAGACAGACAGAGACAGACAGAGACAGACAGAGACAGACAGAGACAGACAGAGACAGACAAAGACAGGCAGAGACAGACAGAGACACACAGAGACAGACAGAGACAGACAGAAACAGACAGAAAAAGACAGAGACAGACAGAAACAGACGGAGACAGCCAGAGACAGACAGAGACAGACAGAGACAAACAGAGACAGACAGAGACAGACAGAGACAGATAGAGACAGACAGAGACAGACAGAGACAGACAGAGACAGACAGAGACAGACAGAGACAGACAGAGACAGACAGAGACAGACAGAGACAGACAGAGACAGACAGAGACAGACAGAGACAGACAGAGACAGACAGAGACAGACAGAGACAGACAGAGACAGACAGAGACAGACAGACAGACAGAGACAGACAGAGACAGACAGACACAGACAGAGACAGACAGACACAGACAGAGACAGACAGACACAGACAGAGACAGATAGAGACAGACAGAGACAGACAGAGACAGATAGAGACATATAGAGACAGACAGAGACAGACAGAGACAGACAGAGACAGACAGAGATAGACACAGGCAGACAAAGACAGACAGAGACAGACAGAGACAGACAGAGACAGACAGAGACAGACAGAGACAGACAGAGACAGACACAGACAGACACAGACCGACAGAGACAGACAGAGATAGACACAGACAGACACAGACCGACAGAGACAGACAGAGACAGACAGAGACAGAGAGAGACGGACAGAGATAGACAGAGACAGACAGAGACAGACAGAGACAGACAGAGAGAGACAGACAGACAGAGACAGACAGAGACAGACAGACACAGACAGAGACAGACAGACACAGACAGACACAGATAGACACAGACAGACACAGAGTTCGGGTTCGTGTTTGGGTTTGCGTTTGGGTTTGGGTTCGGGTTTGGGTTTGGGTTTGGGTTTGAGTTTGGGTTTGGGTTTGGGTTCGGGTTTGGGTTTGGGTTTGAATTTGGGTTTAGGTTTGGGTTTGGCTTTGGGTTTGGCTTTGGGTTTGGGTTTGAAATTTGGATTTGGGTTTGGGTTTGGATTTGGGTTTGGAGTTGGGTTTGGGGTTGGGTTTGGATTTTGGTTTGGGTTTGGGTTTGGGTTTGGGTTTGGGTAATAACAGAGAGACTGAGAGACAGAGAGAGACATAGGGAGACAGACAGAGACAGACAGAGACAGACAGAGACAGACAGAGATAGACACAGGCAGACACAGACAGACAGAGACAGACAGAGACAGACAGAGACAGACAGAGACAGACAGAGACAGACAGAGACAGACAGAGACAGACAGAGGCAGACAGAGACAGACAGAGACAGAAAGAAACAGACAGAGACAGACAGAGACAGACAAAGACAGACAGAGACAGACAGAGACAGACAGAGACAGACAGAGACAGACAGAGACAGACAGAGACAGACAGAGACAGACACAGACAGACACAGACCGACAGAGACAGACAGAGATAGACACAGACAGACACAGACCGACAGAGACAGACAGAGACAGACAGAGACAGAGAGAGACAGAGCGAGACAGAGAGAGACAGAGAGAGACAGAGAGAGAAAGAGAGAGACAGAGAGACACAGAGAGGGACAGACAGAGACATACAGAGACAGAGAGAGACAGACGGAGACAGAGAGAGACAGAGCGAGACAGAGAGAGACAGAGAGAGACAGAGAGAGAAAGAGAGAGACAGAGAGACACAGAGAGGGACAGACGGAGACATACAGAGACAGAGAGAGACAGACGGAGACAGGCAGAGACAGACAGAGACAGACAGAGACAGACAGAGACAGACAGAGACAGACAGAGACAGACAGAGACAGACAGAGACAGACAGAGACAGACAGAGACAGACAGAGACAGACAGAGACAGACAGAGACAGACAGAGACAGACAGAGACAGACAGAGACAGACAGAGACAGACAGAGACAGACAGAGACAGACAGAGGCAGACAGAGACAGACAGAGACAGAAAGAAACAGACAGAGATAGACAGAGACAGACAAAGACAGACAGAGACAGACAGAGACAGACAGAGACAGACAGAGACAGACAGAGACAGACAGAGACAGACAGAGACAGACACAGACAGACACAGACCGACAGAGACAGACAGAGATAGACACAGACAGACACAGACCGACAGAGACAGACAGAGACAGACAGAGACAGAAAGAGACAGAGAGTTACAAAGAGAGACAGAGAGAGACAGTGCAAGACAGAGAGAGACAGAGATAGACAGAGAGAGAAAGAGAGAGACAGAGAGACACAGAGAGAGACAGACAGAGACATACAGAGACAGCGAGAGACAGACGGAGACAGACAGAGACAGACAGAGACAGACAGAGACAGACAGAGACAGACAGAGACAGACAGAGACAGACAGAGACAGACAGAGACAGACAGACAGACAAAGACAGACAGAGACAGACAGAGACAGACAGAGACAGACAAAGACAGACAGAGACAGACAGAGACACACAGAGACAGACAGAGACAGACAGAGACAGACAGAAAAAGACAGAGACAGACAGAAACAGACGGAGACAGCCAGAGACAGACAGAGACAGACAAAGACAAACAGAGACAGACAGAGACAGACAGAGACAGACAGAGACAGACAGAGACAGACAGAGACAGACAGAGACAGACAGAAAAAGACAGAGACAGACAGAAACAGACGGAGACAGCCAGAGACAGACAGAGACAGACAAAGACAAACAGAGACAGACAGAGACAGACAGAGACAGACAGAGAAAGACAGAGACAGACAGAGACAGACAGAGACAGACAGAGACAGACAGAGACAGACAGAGACAGACAGAGACAGACAGAGACAGCAGAGACAGCCAGAGACAGACAGAGACAGACAGAGACAGACAGAGACAGACAGACAGACAGAGACAGACAGACACAGACAGAGACAGACAGACACAGACAGAGACAGACAGACACAGACAGACACAGACAGACACAGACAGAGACAGATAGAGACAGACAGAGACAGACAGAGACAGATAGAGACAGATAGAGACAGATAGAGACAGACAGAGACAGACAGAGACAGACAGACACAGATAGACACAGACAGACACAGACTTCGGGTTCGTGTTCGAGTTTGGGTTTGGGTCTGGGTTTGAGTTTGGGTCTGGGTTTGGGTTTGGGTTTGGGTTTGGGTTTGGGTTTGGGTTTGGGTTTGAGTTTGGGTTTGGGTTTGGGTTTGGGTTTGGGTCTGGGTTCGGGTTTGGGTTTGGGTTTGGGTTTGGGTTTGGGTTTGGGTTTGGGTTTGGGTTTGGGTTTGGGTTTGGGTTTGGGTTTGGGTTTGAATTTGGGTTTGGGTTTGGGTTTGGCTTTGGGTTTGACTTTGGGTTTGGGTTTGAAATTTGGATTTGGGTTTGGGTTTGGATTTGGGTTTGGAGTTGGGTTTGGGGTTGGGTTTGGATTTTGGTTTGGGTTTGGGTTTGGATTTGGGTTTGGGTAATAACAGAGAGACTGAGAGACAGAGAGAGACATAGGGAGACAGACAGAGACAGACAGAGACAGACAGAGACAGACAGAGATAGACACAGGCAGACAGAGACAGACAGAGACAGACAGAGACAGACAGAGACAGACAGAGACAGACAGAGACAGACGGAGACAGACAGAGACAGACAGAGACAGACAGAGACAGAAAGAAACAGACAGAGACAGACAGAGACAGACAAAGACAGACAGAGACAGACAGAGACAGACAGAGACAGACAGAGACAGACAGAGACAGACAGAGACAGACACAGACAGACACAGACCGACAGAGACAGACAGAGATAGACACAGACAGACACAGACCGACAGAGACAGACAGAGACAGACAGAGACAGAGAGAGACAGAAAGAGACAGAGAGTTACAAAGAGAGACAGAGAGAGACAGAGCGAGACAGAGAGAGACAGAGAGAGACAGAGAGAGAAAGAGAGAGACAGAGAGACACAGAGAGGGACAGACAGAGACATACAGAGACAGAGAGAGACAGACGGAGACAGACAGAGACAGACAGAGACAGACAGAGACAGACAGAGACAGACAGAGACAGACAGAGACAGACAGAGACAGACAGAGACAGACAGAGACAGACAGAGACAGACAGAGACAGACAGAGACAGACAGAGACAGACAGAGACAGACAGAGGCAGACAGAGACAGACAGAGACAGAAAGAAACAGACAGAGACAGACAGAGACAGACAAAGACAGACAGAGACAGACAGAGACAGACAGAGACAGACAGAGACAGACAGAGACAGACAGAGACAGACAGAGACAGACAGAGACAGACAGAGACAGACAGAGACAGACACAGACCGACAGAGACAGACAGAGATAGACACAGACAGACACAGACCGACAGAGACAGACAGAGACAGACAGAGACAGACAGAGACAGAGAGAGACAGAAAGAGACAGAGAGTTACAAAGAGAGACAGAGAGAGACAGAGCGAGACAGAGAGAGACAGAGAGAGACAGAGAGAGAAAGAGAGAGACAGAGAGACACAGAGAGGGACAGACAGAGACATACAGAGACAGAGAGAGACAGACGGAGACAGACAGAGACAGACAGAGACAGACAGAGACAGACAGAGACAGACAGAGACAGACAGAGACAGACAGAGACAGACAGAGACAGACAGAGACAGACAGAGACAGACAGAGACAGACAGAGACAGACAGAGACAGACAGACAGACAGCGACAGACAAAGACAGACAGAGACAGACAGAGACAGACAAAGACAGACAGAGACAGACCGAGACACACAGAGACAGACAGAGACAGACAGAGGCAGACAGAGACAGACAGAAACAGACGGAGACAGCCAGAGACAGACAGAGACAGACAGAGACAAACAGAGACAGACAGAGACAGACAGAGACAGACAGAGAAAGACAGAGACAGACAGAGACAGACAGAGACAGACAGAGACAGACAGAGACAGACAGAGACAGACAGAGACAGACAGAGACAGACAGACAGAGACAGACAGACAGACAGAGACAGACAGAGACAGACAGACACAGACAGAGACAGACAGACACAGACAGAGACAGACAGACACAGACAGACACAGACAGAGACAGATGGAGACAGACAGAGACAGACAGACACAGACAGAGACAGACAGACACAGACAGACACAGACAGAGACAGATGGAGACAGACAGAGACAGACAGAGACAGATAGAGACAGATAAAGACAGACAGAGACAGACTGAGACAGACAGACACAGATAGACACAGACAGACACAGAGTTCGGGTTCGTGTTCGAGTTTGGGTTTGGGTCTGGGTTTGGGTTTGGGTCTGGGTTTGGGTTTGGGTTTGGGTTTGGGTTTGGGTTTGGGTTTGGGTTTGGGTTTGGGTTTGGGTTTGGGTTTGGGTTTGGGTTTGGGTAATAACAGAGAGACTGAGAGTCAGAGAAAGACATAGAGAGACAGACAGAGACAGACAGAGACATACAGAGACAGACAGAGACAGACAGAGACAGACAGAGACAGACAGAGACAGACAGAGACAGACAGACACAGACAGAGACAGACAGACACAGACAGAGACAGACAGACACAGACAGACACAGACAGAGACAGATGGAGACAGACAGAGACAGACAGAGACAGATAGAGACAGATAGAGACAGATAAAGACAGACAGAGACAGACAGAGACAGACAGACACAGATAGACACAGACAGACACAGAGTTCGGGTTCGTGTTCGAGTTTGGGTTTGGGTCTGGGTTTGGGTTTGGGTCTGGGTTTGGGTTTGGGTTTGGGTTTGGGTTTGGGTTTGGGTTTGTGTTTGGGTTTGGGTTTGGGTTTGGGTTTGGGTTTGGGTTTGGGTTTGGGTTTGGGTAATAACAGAGAGACTGAGAGTCAGAGAAAGACATAGAGAGACAGACAGAGACAGACAGAGACATACAGAGACAGACAGAGACAGACAGAGACAGACAGAGACAGACAGAGACAGACAGAGACAGACAGAGACAGACAGAGACAGACAGAGACAGACAGAGACAGACAGAGACAGAGAGAGACAGACGGAGACAGACAGAGACAGACAGAGACAGACAGAGACAGACAGAGACAGACAGAGACAGACAGAGACAGACAGAGACAGACAGAGACAGACAGAGACAGACAGAGACAGACAGAGACAGACAGAGACAGACAGAGACAGACAGACAGACAGAGACAGACAGAGACAGACAGAGACAGACAGAGACAGACAGAGACAGACAAAGACAGACAGAGACAGACAGAGACACACAGAGACAGACAGAGACAGACAGAGACAGACAGAGACAGACAGAAAAAGACAGAGACAGACAGAAACAGACGGAGACAGCCAGAGACAGACAGAGACAGACAGAGACAAACAGAGACAGACAGAGACAGACAGAGACAGACAGAGACAGACAGAGACAGACAGAGAAAGACAGAGACAGACAGAGACAGACAGAGACAGACAGAGACAGACAGAGACAGACAGAGACAGACAGAGACAGACAGAGACAGACAGACAGACAGAGACAGACAGAGACAGACAGACACAGACAGAGACAGACAGACACAGCCAGAGACAGACAGACACAGACAGAGACAGATAGAGACAGACAGAGACAGACAGGGACAGATAGAGACAGATAGAGACAGACAGAGACAGACAGAGACAGACAGACACAGATAGACACAGACAGACACAGATAGACACAGACAGACACAGAGTTCGGGTTAGTGTTCGAGTTTGGGTTTGGGTCTGGGTTTGGGTTTGGGTCTGGGTTTGGGTTTGGGTTTGGGTTTGGGTTTGGGTTTGGGTTTGGGTTTGGGTTTGGGTTTGGGTAATAACAGAGAGACTGAGAGTCAGAGAAAGACATAGAGAGACAGACAGAGACAGACAGAGACATACAGAGACAGACAGAGACAGACAGAGACAGACAGAGACAGACAGAGACAGACAGAGACAGACAGAGATGGACACAGACAGACACAGACCGACAGAGACAGAGACAGACAGAGACAGACAGAGACAGACAGAGACAGACAAAGACAGGCAGAGACAGACAGAGACACACAGAGACAGACAGAGACAGACAGAGACAGACAGAGACAGACAGAGACAGACAGAGACAGACAGAGACGGACAGAGACAGACAGAGACAGACAGAGACAGACAGAGACAGACAGAGACAGACAGACAGACAGAGACAGACAGAGACAGACAGACACAGACAGACACAGACAGACACAGATAGACACAGACAGACACAGAGTTCGGGTTCGTGTTTGGGTTTGGGTTTGGGTCTGGGTTTGGGTTTGGGTCTGGGTTCGGGTTTGCGTTTGGGTTTGGGTTCGGGTTTGGGTTTGGGTTTGGGTTTGGGTTTGGGTTCGGGTTTGGGTTTGGGTTTGAATTTGGGTTTGGGTTTGGGTTTGGCTTTGGGTTTGGCTTTGGGTTTGGGTTTGAAATTTGGATTTGGGTTTGGGTTTGGATTTGGGTTTGGAGTTGGGTTTGGGGTTGGGTTTGGATTTTGGTTTGGGTTTGGGTTTGGGTTTGGGTTTGGGTAATAACAGAGAGACTGAGAGACAGAGAGAGACATAGGGAGACAGACAGAGACAGACAGAGACAGACAGAGACAGACAGAGATAGACACAGGCAGACACAGACAGACAGAGACAGACAGAGACAGACAGAGACAGACAGAGACAGACAGAGACAGACAGAGACAGACAGAGACAGACAGAGGCAGACAGAGACAGACAGAGACAGACAGAGACAGACAGAGACAGACAGAGACAGACAGAGACAGACAGAGACGGACAGAGACAGACAGAGACAGACAGAGACAGACAGAGACAGACAGAGACAGACAGACAGACAGAGACAGACAGAGACAGACAGACACAGACAGAGACAGACAGACACAGACAGACACAGATAGACACAGACAGACACAGAGTTCGGGTTCGTGTTTGGGTTTGGGTTTGGGTCTGGGTTTGGGTTTGGGTCTGGGTTCGGGTTTGCGTTTGGGTTTGGGTTCGGGTTTGGGTTTGGGTTTGGGTTTGGGTTTGGGTTCGGGTTTGGGTTTGGGTTTGAATTTGGGTTTGGGTTTGGGTTTGGCTTTGGGTTTGGCTTTGGGTTTGGGTTTGAAATTTGGATTTGGGTTTGGGTTTGGATTTGGGTTTGGAGTTGGGTTTGGGGTTGGGTTTGGATTTTGGTTTGGGTTTGGGTTTGGGTTTGGGTTTGGGTAATAACAGAGAGACTGAGAGACAGAGAGAGACATAGGGAGACAGACAGAGACAGACAGAGACAGACAGAGACAGACAGAGATAGACACAGGCAGACACAGACAGACAGAGACAGACAGAGACAGACAGAGACAGACAGAGACAGACAGAGACAGACAGAGACAGACAGAGACAGACAGAGACAGACAGAGGCAGACAGAGACAGACAGAGACAGAAAGAAACAGACAGAGACAGACAGAGACAGACAAAGACAGACAGAGACAGACAGAGACAGACAGAGACAGACAGAGACAGACAGAGACAGACAGAGACAGACAGAGACAGACACAGACAGACACAGACCGACAGAGACAGACAGAGATAGACACAGACAGACACAGACCGACAGAGACAGACAGAGACAGACAGAGACAGAGAGAGACAGAGCGAGACAGAGAGAGACAGAGAGAGACAGAGAGAGAAAGAGAGAGACAGAGAGACACAGAGAGGGACAGACAGAGACATACAGAGACAGAGAGAGACAGACGGAGACAGGCAGAGACAGACAGAGACAGACAGAGACAGACAGAGACAGACAGAGACAGACAGAGACAGACAGAGACAGACAGAGACAGACAGACACAGACAGAGACAGACAGACACAGACAGAGACAGACAGACACAGACAGACACAGACAGAGACAGATGGAGACAGACAGAGACAGACAGAGACAGATAGAGACAGATAGAGACAGATAAAGACAGACAGAGACAGACAGAGACAGACAGACACAGATAGACACAGACAGACACAGAGTTCGGGTTCGTGTTCGAGTTTGGGTTTGGGTCTGGGTTTGGGTTTGGGTCTGGGTTTGGGTTTGGGTTTGGGTTTGGGTTTGGGTTTGGGTTTGTGTTTGGGTTTGGGTTTGGGTTTGGGTTTGGGTTTGGGTTTGGGTTTGGGTTTGGGTAATAACAGAGAGACTGAGAGTCAGAGAAAGACATAGAGAGACAGACAGAGACAGACAGAGACATACAGAGACAGACAGAGACAGACAGAGACAGACAGAGACAGACAGAGACAGACAGAGACAGACAGAGACAGACAGAGACAGACAGAGACAGACAGAGACAGAGAGAGACAGACGGAGACAGACAGAGACAGACAGAGACAGACAGAGACAGACAGAGACAGACAGAGACAGACAGAGACAGACAGAGACAGACAGAGACAGACAGAGACAGACAGAGACAGACAGAGACAGACAGAGACAGACAGACAGACAGAGACAGACAGAGACAGACAGAGACAGACAGAGACAGACAAAGACAGACAGAGACAGACAGAGACACACAGAGACAGACAGAGACAGACAGAGACAGACAGAGACAGACAGAAAAAGACAGAGACAGACAGAAACAGACGGAGACAGCCAGAGACAGACAGAGACAGACAGAGACAAACAGAGACAGACAGAGACAGACAGAGACAGACAGAGACAGACAGAGAAAGACAGAGACAGACAGAGACAGACAGAGACAGACAGAGACAGACAGAGACAGACAGAGACAGACAGAGACAGACAGAGACAGACAGAGACAGACAGACAGACAGAGACAGACAGAGACAGACAGACACAGACAGAGACAGACAGACACAGCCAGAGACAGACAGACACAGACAGAGACAGATAGAGACAGACAGAGACAGACAGGGACAGATAGAGACAGATAGAGACAGACAGAGACAGACAGAGACAGACAGACACAGATAGACACAGACAGACACAGATAGACACAGACAGACACAGAGTTCGGGTTAGTGTTCGAGTTTGGGTTTGGGTCTGGGTTTGGGTTTGGGTCTGGGTTTGGGTTTGGGTTTGGGTTTGGGTTTGGGTTTGGGTTTGGGTTTGGGTTTGGGTTTGGGTAATAACAGAGAGACTGAGAGTCAGAGAAAGACATAGAGAGACAGACAGAGACAGACAGAGACATACAGAGACAGACAGAGACAGACAGAGACAGACAGAGACAGACAGAGACAGACAGAGATGGACACAGACAGACACAGACCGACAGAGACAGAGACAGACAGAGACAGACAGAGACAGACAGAGACAGACAAAGACAGGCAGAGACAGACAGAGACACACAGAGACAGACAGAGACAGACAGAGACAGACAGAGACAGACAGAGACAGACAGAGACAGACAGAGACGGACAGAGACAGACAGAGACAGACAGAGACAGACAGAGACAGACAGAGACAGACAGACAGACAGAGACAGACAGAGACAGACAGACACAGACAGACACAGACAGACACAGATAGACACAGACAGACACAGAGTTCGGGTTCGTGTTTGGGTTTGGGTTTGGGTCTGGGTTTGGGTTTGGGTCTGGGTTCGGGTTTGCGTTTGGGTTTGGGTTCGGGTTTGGGTTTGGGTTTGGGTTTGGGTTTGGGTTCGGGTTTGGATTTGGGTTTGAATTTGGGTTTGGGTTTGGGTTTGGCTTTGGGTTTGGCTTTGGGTTTGGGTTTGAAATTTGGATTTGGGTTTGGGTTTGGATTTGGGTTTGGAGTTGGGTTTGGGGTTGGGTTTGGATTTTGGTTTGGGTTTGGGTTTGGGTTTGGGTTTGGGTAATAACAGAGAGACTGAGAGACAGAGAGAGACATAGGGAGACAGACAGAGACAGACAGAGACAGACAGAGACAGACAGAGATAGACACAGGCAGACACAGACAGACAGAGACAGACAGAGACAGACAGAGACAGACAGAGACAGACAGAGACAGACAGAGACAGACAGAGACAGACAGAGGCAGACAGAGACAGACAGAGACAGACAGAGACAGACAGAGACAGACAGAGACAGACAGAGACAGACAGAGACGGACAGAGACAGACAGAGACAGACAGAGACAGACAGAGACAGACAGAGACAGACAGACAGACAGAGACAGACAGAGACAGACAGACACAGACAGAGACAGACAGACACAGACAGACACAGATAGACACAGACAGACACAGAGTTCGGGTTCGTGTTTGGGTTTGGGTTTGGGTCTGGGTTTGGGTTTGGGTCTGGGTTCGGGTTTGCGTTTGGGTTTGGGTTCGGGTTTGGGTTTGGGTTTGGGTTTGGGTTTGGGTTCGGGTTTGGGTTTGGGTTTGAATTTGGGTTTGGGTTTGGGTTTGGCTTTGGGTTTGGCTTTGGGTTTGGGTTTGAAATTTGGATTTGGGTTTGGGTTTGGATTTGGGTTTGGAGTTGGGTTTGGGGTTGGGTTTGGATTTTGGTTTGGGTTTGGGTTTGGGTTTGGGTTTGGGTAATAACAGAGAGACTGAGAGACAGAGAGAGACATAGGGAGACAGACAGAGACAGACAGAGACAGACAGAGACAGACAGAGATAGACACAGGCAGACACAGACAGACAGAGACAGACAGAGACAGACAGAGACAGACAGAGACAGACAGAGTCAGACAGAGACAGACAGAGACAGACAGAGACAGACAGAGGCAGACAGAGACAGACAGAGACAGAAAGAAACAGACAGAGACAGACAGAGACAGACAAAGACAGACAGAGACAGACAGAGACAGACAGAGACAGACAGAGACAGACAGAGACAGACAGAGACAGACAGAGACAGACAGAGACAGACAGAGACAGACAGAGACAGACAGAGACAGACAGACACAGACAGAGACAGACAGACACAGACAGACACAGATAGACACAGACAGACACAGAGTTCGGGTTCGTGTTTGGGTTTGCGTTTGGGTTTGGGTTCGGGTTTGGGTTTGGGTTTGGGTTTGAGTTTGGGTTTGGGTTTGGGTTCGGGTTTGGGTTTGGGTTTGAATTTGGGTTTAGGTTTGGGTTTGGCTTTGGGTTTGGCTTTGGGTTTGGGTTTGAAATTTGGATTTGGGTTTGGGTTTGGATTTGGGTTTGGAGTTGGGTTTGGGGTTGGGTTTGGATTTTGGTTTGGGTTTGGGTTTGGGTTTGGGTTTGGGTAATAACAGAGAGACTGAGAGACAGAGAGAGACATAGGGAGACAGACAGAGACAGACAGAGACAGACAGAGACAGACAGAGATAGACACAGGCAGACACAGACAGACAGAGACAGACAGAGACAGACAGAGACAGACAGAGACAGACAGAGACAGACAGAGACAGACAGAGACAGACAGAGGCAGACAGAGACAGACAGAGACAGAAAGAAACAGACAGAGACAGACAGAGACAGACAAAGACAGACAGAGACAGACAGAGACAGACAGAGACAGACAGAGACAGACAGAGACAGACAGAGACAGACAGAGACAGACACAGACAGACACAGACCGACAGAGACAGACAGAGATAGACACAGACAGACACAGACCGACAGAGACAGACAGAGACAGACAGAGACAGAGAGAGACAGAGCGAGACAGAGAGAGACAGAGAGAGACAGAGAGAGAAAGAGAGAGACAGAGAGACACAGAGAGGGACAGACAGAGACATACAGAGACAGAGAGAGACAGACGGAGACAGGCAGAGACAGACAGAGACAGACAGAGACAGACAGAGACAGACAGAGACAGACAGAGACAGACAGAGACAGACAGAGACAGACAGAGACAGACAGAGACAGACAGAGACAGACAGAGACAGACAGAGACAGACAGAGACAGACAGAGACAGACAGAGACAGACAGAGACAGACAGAGGCAGACAGAGACAGACAGAGACAGAAAGAAACAGACAGAGATAGACAGAGACAGACAAAGACAGACAGAGACAGACAGAGACAGACAGAGACAGACAGAGACAGACAGAGACAGACAGAGACAGACACAGACAGACACAGACCGACAGAGACAGACAGAGATAGACACAGACAGACACAGACCGACAGAGACAGACAGAGACAGACAGAGACAGAAAGAGACAGAGAGTTACAAAGAGAGACAGAGAGAGACAGTGCAAGACAGAGAGAGACAGAGATAGACAGAGAGAGAAAGAGAGAGACAGAGAGACACAGAGAGAGACAGACAGAGACATACAGAGACAGCGAGAGACAGACGGAGACAGACAGAGACAGACAGAGACAGACAGAGACAGACAGAGACAGACAGAGACAGACAGAGACAGACAGAGACAGACAGAGACAGACAGACAGACAAAGACAGACAGAGACAGACAGAGACAGACAGAGACAGACAAAGACAGACAGAGACAGACAGAGACACACAGAGACAGACAGAGACAGACAGAGACAGACAGAAAAAGACAGAGACAGACAGAAACAGACGGAGACAGCCAGAGACAGACAGAGACAGACAAAGACAAACAGAGACAGACAGAGACAGACAGAGACAGACAGAGACAGACAGAGACAGACAGAGACAGACAGAGACAGACAGAAAAAGACAGAGACAGACAGAAACAGACGGAGACAGCCAGAGACAGACAGAGACAGACAAAGACAAACAGAGACAGACAGAGACAGACAGAGACAGACAGAGAAAGACAGAGACAGACAGAGACAGACAGAGACAGACAGAGACAGACAGAGACAGACAGAGACAGACAGAGACAGACAGAGACAGCAGAGACAGCCAGAGACAGACAGAGACAGACAGAGACAGACAGAGACAGACAGACAGACAGAGACAGACAGACACAGACAGAGACAGACAGACACAGACAGAGACAGACAGACACAGACAGACACAGACAGACACAGACAGAGACAGATAGAGACAGACAGAGACAGACAGAGACAGATAGAGACAGATAGAGACAGATAGAGACAGACAGAGACAGACAGAGACAGACAGACACAGATAGACACAGACAGACACAGACTTCGGGTTCGTGTTCGAGTTTGGGTTTGGGTCTGGGTTTGAGTTTGGGTCTGGGTTTGGGTTTGGGTTTGGGTTTGGGTTTGGGTTTGGGTTTGAGTTTGGGTTTGGGTTTGGGTTTGGGTTTGGGTCTGGGTTCGGGTTTGGGTTTGGGTTTGGGTTTGGGTTTGGGTTTGGGTTTGGGTTTGGGTTTGGGTTTGGGTTTGAATTTGGGTTTGGGTTTGGGTTTGGCTTTGGGTTTGACTTTGGGTTTGGGTTTGAAATTTGGATTTGGGTTTGGGTTTGGATTTGGGTTTGGAGTTGGGTTTGGGGTTGGGTTTGGATTTTGGTTTGGGTTTGGGTTTGGATTTGGGTTTGGGTAATAACAGAGAGACTGAGAGACAGAGAGAGACATAGGGAGACAGACAGAGACAGACAGAGACAGACAGAGACAGACAGAGATAGACACAGGCAGACAGAGACAGACAGAGACAGACAGAGACAGACAGAGACAGACAGAGACAGACAGAGACAGACAGAGACAGACAGAGGCAGACAGAGACAGACAGAGACAGAAAGAAACAGACAGAGACAGACAGAGACAGACAAAGACAGACAGAGACAGACAGAGACAGACAGAGACAGACAGAGACAGACAGAGACAGACAGAGACAGACAGAGACAGACACAGACAGACACAGACCGACAGAGACAGACAGAGATAGACACAGACAGACACAGACCGACAGAGACAGACAGAGACAGACAGAGACAGACAGAGACAGAGAGAGACAGAAAGAGACAGAGAGTTACAAAGAGAGACAGAGAGAGACAGAGCGAGACAGAGAGAGACAGAGAGAGACAGAGAGAGAAAGAGAGAGACAGAGAGACACAGAGAGGGACAGACAGAGACATACAGAGACAGAGAGAGACAGACGGAGACAGACAGAGACAGACAGAGACAGACAGAGACAGACAGAGACAGACAGAGACAGACAGAGACAGACAGAGACAGCCAGAGACAGACAGAGACAGACAGAGACAGACAGAGACAGACAGACAGACAGCGACAGACAAAGACAGACAGAGACAGACAGAGACAGACAAAGACAGACAGAGACAGACCGAGACACACAGAGACAGACAGAGACAGACAGAGGCAGACAGAGACAGACAGAAACAGACGGAGACAGCCAGAGACAGACAGAGACAGACAGAGACAAACAGAGACAGACAGAGACAGACAGAGACAGACAGAGAAAGACAGAGACAGACAGAGACAGACAGAGACAGACAGAGACAGACAGAGACAGACAGAGACAGACAGAGACAGACAGAGACAGACAGAGACAGACAGACAGAGACAGACAGACAGACAGAGACAGACAGAGACAGACAGACACAGACAGAGACAGACAGACACAGACAGAGACAGACAGACACAGACAGACACAGACAGAGACAGATGGAGACAGACAGAGACAGACAGACACAGACAGAGACAGACAGACACAGACAGACACAGACAGAGACAGATGGAGACAGACAGAGACAGACAGAGACAGATAGAGACAGATAAAGACAGACAGAGACAGACTGAGACAGACAGACACAGATAGACACAGACAGACACAGAGTTCGGGTTCGTGTTCGAGTTTGGGTTTGGGTCTGGGTTTGGGTTTGGGTCTGGGTTTGGGTTTGGGTTTGGGTTTGGGTTTGGGTTTGGGTTTGGGTTTGGGTTTGGGTTTGGGTTTGGGTTTGGGTTTGGGTTTGGGTTTGGGTAATAACAGAGAGACTGAGAGTCAGAGAAAGACATAGAGAGACAGACAGAGACAGACAGAGACATACAGAGACAGACAGAGACAGACAGAGACAGACAGAGACAGACAGAGACAGACAGAGACAGACAGACACAGACAGAGACAGACAGACACAGACAGAGACAGACAGACACAGACAGACACAGACAGAGACAGATGGAGACAGACAGAGACAGACAGAGACAGATAGAGACAGATAGAGACAGATAAAGACAGACAGAGACAGACAGAGACAGACAGACACAGATAGACACAGACAGACACAGAGTTCGGGTTCGTGTTCGAGTTTGGGTTTGGGTCTGGGTTTGGGTTTGGGTCTGGGTTTGGGTTTGGGTTTGGGTTTGGGTTTGGGTTTGGGTTTGTGTTTGGGTTTGGGTTTGGGTTTGGGTTTGGGTTTGGGTTTGGGTTTGGGTTTGGGTAATAACAGAGAGACTGAGAGTCAGAGAAAGACATAGAGAGACAGACAGAGACAGACAGAGACATACAGAGACAGACAGAGACAGACAGAGACAGACAGAGACAGACAGAGACAGACAGAGACAGACAGAGACAGACAGAGACAGACAGAGACAGAGAGAGACAGACGGAGACAGACAGAGACAGACAGAGACAGACAGAGACAGACAGAGACAGACAGAGACAGACAGAGACAGACAGAGACAGACAGAGACAGACAGAGACAGACAGAGACAGACAGAGACAGACAGAGACAGACAGAGACAGACAGAGACAGACAGAGACAGACAGAGACAGACAGACAGACAGAGACAGACAGAGACAGACAGAGACAGACAGAGACAGACAAAGACAGACAAAGACAGACAGAGACAGACAGAGACACACAGAGACAGACAGAGACAGACAGAGACAGACAGAGACAGACAGAAAAAGACAGAGACAGACAGAAACAGACGGAGACAGCCAGAGACAGACAGAGACAGACAGAGACAAACAGAGACAGACAGAGACAGACAGAGACAGACAGAGACAGACAGAGAAAGACAGAGACAGACAGAGACAGACAGAGACAGACAGAGACAGACAGAGACAGACAGAGACAGACAGAGACAGACAGAGACAGACAGAGACAGACAGACAGACAGAGACAGACAGAGACAGACAGACACAGACAGAGACAGACAGACACAGCCAGAGACAGACAGACACAGACAGAGACAGATAGAGACAGACAGAGACAGACAGGGACAGATAGAGACAGATAGAGACAGACAGAGACAGACAGAGACAGACAGACACAGATAGACACAGACAGACACAGATAGACACAGACAGACACAGAGTTCGGGTTAGTGTTCGAGTTTGGGTTTGGGTCTGGGTTTGGGTTTGGGTCTGGGTTTGGGTTTGGGTTTGGGTTTGGGTTTGGGTTTGGGTTTGGGTTTGGGTTTGGGTTTGGGTAATAACAGAGAGACTGAGAGTCAGAGAAAGACATAGAGAGACAGACAGAGACAGACAGAGACATACAGAGACAGACAGAGACAGACAGAGACAGACAGAGACAGACAGAGACAGACAGAGATGGACACAGACAGACACAGACCGACAGAGACAGAGACAGACAGAGACAGACAGAGACAGACAGAGACAGACAAAGACAGGCAGAGACAGACAGAGACACACAGAGACAGACAGAGACAGACAGAGACAGACAGAGACAGACAGAGACAGACAGAGACAGACAGAGACGGACAGAGACAGACAGAGACAGACAGAGACAGACAGAGACAGACAGAGACAGACAGACAGACAGAGACAGACAGAGACAGACAGACACAGACAGACACAGACAGACACAGACAGACACAGATAGACACAGACAGACACAGAGTTCGGGTTCGTGTTTGGGTTTGGGTTTGGGTCTGGGTTTGGGTTTGGGTCTGGGTTCGGGTTTGCGTTTGGGTTTGGGTTCGGGTTTGGGTTTGGGTTTGGGTTTGGGTTTGGGTTCGGGTTTGGGTTTGGGTTTGAATTTGGGTTTGGGTTTGGGTTTGGCTTTGGGTTTGGCTTTGGGTTTGGGTTTGAAATTTGGATTTGTGTTTGGGTTTGGATTTGGGTTTGGAGTTGGGTTTGGGGTTGGGTTTGGATTTTGGTTTGGGTTTGGGTTTGGGTAATAACAGAGAGACTGAGAGACAGAGAGAGACATAGGGAGACAGACAGAGACAGACAGAGACAGACAGAGACAGACAGAGATAGACACAGGCAGACACAGACAGACAGAGACAGACAGAGACAGACAGAGACAGACAGAGACAGACAGAGACAGACAGAGACAGACAGAGACAGACAGAGGCAGACAGAGACAGACAGAGACAGAAAGAAACAGACAGAGACAGACAGAGACAGACAAAGACAGACAGAGACAGACAGAGACAGACAGAGACAGACAGAGACAGACAGAGACAGACAGAGACAGACACAGACAGACACAGACCGACAGAGACAGACAGAGATAGACACAGACAGACACAGACCGACAGAGACAGACAGAGACAGACAGAGACAGAGAGAGACAGAGAGAGACAGAGAGAGACAGAAAGAGACAGAGAGTTACAAAGAGAGACAGAGAGAGACAGAGCGAGACAGAGAGAGACAGAGAGAGAAAGAGAGACACAGAGAGACACAGAGAGGGACAGACAGAGACATACAGAGACAGAGAGAGACAGACGGAGACAGACAGAGACAGACGGAGACAGACAGAGACAGACAGAGACAGACAGAGACAGACAGAGATAGACACAGACAGACACAGACCGACAGAGACAGAGACAGACAGAGACAGACAGAGACAGACAGAGACAGACAAAGACAGGCAGAGACAGACAGAGACACACAGAGACAGACAGAGACAGACAGAGACAGACAGAGACAGACAGAGACAGACAGAGACGGACAGAGATAGACAGAGACAGACAGAGACAGACAGAGACAGACAGAGAGAGACAGACAGACAGAGACAGACAGAGACAGACAGACACAGACAGAGACAGACAGACAGAGACAGACAGAGACAGACAGACACAGACAGAGACAGACAGACACAGACAGACACAGATAGACACAGACAGACACAGAGTTCGGGTTCGTGTTTGGGTTTGCGTTTGGGTTTGGGTTCGGGTTTGGGTTTGGGTTTGGGTTTGAGTTTGGGTTTGGGTTTGGGTTCGGGTTTGGGTTTGGGTTTGAATTTGGGTTTAGGTTTGGGTTTGGCTTTGGGTTTGGCTTTGGGTTTGGGTTTGAAATTTGGATTTGGGTTTGGGTTTGGATTTGGGTTTGGAGTTGGGTTTGGGGTTGGGTGGGGATTTTGGTTTGGGTTTGGGTTTGGGTTTGGGTTTGGGTAATAACAGAGAGACTGAGAGACAGAGAGAGACATAGGGAGACAGACAGAGACAGACAGAGACAGACAGAGACAGACAGAGACAGACAGCGATAGACACAGGCAGACACAGACAGACAGAGACAGACAGAGACAGACAGAGACAGACAGAGACAGACAGAGACAGACAGAGACAGACAGAGACAGACAGAGACAGA
>OY769905.1:13078520-13083520 GCA_963669185.1 Dyspetes luteomarginatus
CAGATAGAGACAGACAGAGACAGACAGAGACAGACAGAAAAAGACAGAGACAGACAGAAACAGACGGAGACAGCCAGAGACAGACAGAGACAGACAGAGACAAACAGAGACAGACAGAGACAGACAGAGACAGACAGAGACAGACAGAGAAAGACAGAGACAGACAGAGACAGACAGAGACAGACAGAGACAGACAGAGACAGACAGAGACAGACAGAGACAGACAGAGACAGACAGAGACAGACAGAGACAGACAGACAGACAGAGACAGACAGAGACAGACAGACACAGACAGAGACAGACAGACACAGCCAGAGACAGACAGACACAGACAGAGACAGATAGAGACAGACAGAGACAGACAGGGACAGATAGAGACAGATAGAGACAGACAGAGACAGACAGAGACAGACAGACACAGATAGACACAGACAGACACAGATAGACACAGACAGACACAGAGTTCGGGTTAGTGTTCGAGTTTGGGTTTGGGTCTGGGTTTGGGTTTGGGTTTGGGTTCGGGTTTGGGTTTGGGTTTGGGTTTGGGTTTGGGTTTGGGTAATAACAGAGAGACTGAGAGTCAGAGAAAGACATAGAGAGACAGACAGAGACAGACAGAGACATACAGAGACAGACAGAGACAGACAGAGACAGACAGAGACAGACAGAGACAGACAGAGACAGACAGAGACAGACAGAGACAGACAGAGACAGAGAGAGACAGACGGAGACAGACAGAGACAGACAGAGACAGACAGAGACAGACAGAGACAGACAGAGACAGACAGAGACAGACAGAGACAGACAGAGACAGACAGAGACAGACAGAGACAGACAGAGACAGACAGAGACAGACAGAGACAGACAGAGACAGACAGAGACAGACAGAGACAGACAGACAGACAGAGACAGACAGAGACAGACAGAGACAGACAGAGACAGACAAAGACAGACAAAGACAGACAGAGACAGACAGAGACACACAGAGACAGACAGAGACAGACAGAGACAGACAGAGACAGACAGAAAAAGACAGAGACAGACAGAAACAGACGGAGACAGCCAGAGACAGACAGAGACAGACAGAGACAAACAGAGACAGACAGAGACAGACAGAGACAGACAGAGACAGACAGAGAAAGACAGAGACAGACAGAGACAGACAGAGACAGACAGAGACAGACAGAGACAGACAGAGACAGACAGAGACAGACAGAGACAGACAGAGACAGACAGACAGACAGAGACAGACAGAGACAGACAGACACAGACAGAGACAGACAGACACAGCCAGAGACAGACAGACACAGACAGAGACAGATAGAGACAGACAGAGACAGACAGGGACAGATAGAGACAGATAGAGACAGACAGAGACAGACAGAGACAGACAGACACAGATAGACACAGACAGACACAGATAGACACAGACAGACACAGAGTTCGGGTTAGTGTTCGAGTTTGGGTTTGGGTCTGGGTTTGGGTTTGGGTCTGGGTTTGGGTTTGGGTTTGGGTTTGGGTTTGGGTTTGGGTTTGGGTTTGGGTTTGGGTTTGGGTAATAACAGAGAGACTGAGAGTCAGAGAAAGACATAGAGAGACAGACAGAGACAGACAGAGACATACAGAGACAGACAGAGACAGACAGAGACAGACAGAGACAGACAGAGACAGACAGAGATGGACACAGACAGACACAGACCGACAGAGACAGAGACAGACAGAGACAGACAGAGACAGACAGAGACAGACAAAGACAGGCAGAGACAGACAGAGACACACAGAGACAGACAGAGACAGACAGAGACAGACAGAGACAGACAGAGACAGACAGAGACAGACAGAGACGGACAGAGACAGACAGAGACAGACAGAGACAGACAGAGACAGACAGAGACAGACAGACAGACAGAGACAGACAGAGACAGACAGACACAGACAGACACAGACAGACACAGACAGACACAGATAGACACAGACAGACACAGAGTTCGGGTTCGTGTTTGGGTTTGGGTTTGGGTCTGGGTTTGGGTTTGGGTCTGGGTTCGGGTTTGCGTTTGGGTTTGGGTTCGGGTTTGGGTTTGGGTTTGGGTTTGGGTTTGGGTTCGGGTTTGGGTTTGGGTTTGAATTTGGGTTTGGGTTTGGGTTTGGCTTTGGGTTTGGCTTTGGGTTTGGGTTTGAAATTTGGATTTGTGTTTGGGTTTGGATTTGGGTTTGGAGTTGGGTTTGGGGTTGGGTTTGGATTTTGGTTTGGGTTTGGGTTTGGGTAATAACAGAGAGACTGAGAGACAGAGAGAGACATAGGGAGACAGACAGAGACAGACAGAGACAGACAGAGACAGACAGAGATAGACACAGGCAGACACAGACAGACAGAGACAGACAGAGACAGACAGAGACAGACAGAGACAGACAGAGACAGACAGAGACAGACAGAGACAGACAGAGACAGACAGAGGCAGACAGAGACAGACAGAGACAGAAAGAAACAGACAGAGACAGACAGAGACAGACAAAGACAGACAGAGACAGACAGAGACAGACAGAGACAGACAGAGACAGACAGAGACAGACAGAGACAGACACAGACAGACACAGACCGACAGAGACAGACAGAGATAGACACAGACAGACACAGACCGACAGAGACAGACAGAGACAGACAGAGACAGAGAGAGACAGAGAGAGACAGAGAGAGACAGAAAGAGACAGAGAGTTACAAAGAGAGACAGAGAGAGACAGAGCGAGACAGAGAGAGACAGAGAGAGAAAGAGAGACACAGAGAGACACAGAGAGGGACAGACAGAGACATACAGAGACAGAGAGAGACAGACGGAGACAGACAGAGACAGACGGAGACAGACAGAGACAGACAGAGACAGACAGAGACAGACAGAGATAGACACAGACAGACACAGACCGACAGAGACAGAGACAGACAGAGACAGACAGAGACAGACAGAGACAGACAAAGACAGGCAGAGACAGACAGAGACACACAGAGACAGACAGAGACAGACAGAGACAGACAGAGACAGACAGAGACAGACAGAGACGGACAGAGATAGACAGAGACAGACAGAGACAGACAGAGACAGACAGAGAGAGACAGACAGACAGAGACAGACAGAGACAGACAGACACAGACAGAGACAGACAGACAGAGACAGACAGAGACAGACAGACACAGACAGAGACAGACAGACACAGACAGACACAGATAGACACAGACAGACACAGAGTTCGGGTTCGTGTTTGGGTTTGCGTTTGGGTTTGGGTTCGGGTTTGGGTTTGGGTTTGGGTTTGAGTTTGGGTTTGGGTTTGGGTTCGGGTTTGGGTTTGGGTTTGAATTTGGGTTTAGGTTTGGGTTTGGCTTTGGGTTTGGCTTTGGGTTTGGGTTTGAAATTTGGATTTGGGTTTGGGTTTGGATTTGGGTTTGGAGTTGGGTTTGGGGTTGGGTGGGGATTTTGGTTTGGGTTTGGGTTTGGGTTTGGGTTTGGGTAATAACAGAGAGACTGAGAGACAGAGAGAGACATAGGGAGACAGACAGAGACAGACAGAGACAGACAGAGACAGACAGAGACAGACAGCGATAGACACAGGCAGACACAGACAGACAGAGACAGACAGAGACAGACAGAGACAGACAGAGACAGACAGAGACAGACAGAGACAGACAGAGACAGACAGAGACAGACAGAGGCAGACAGAGACAGACAGAGACAGAAAGAAACAGACAGAGACAGACAGAGACAGACAAAGACAGACAGAGACAGACAGAGACAGACAGAGACAGACAGAGACAGACAGAGACAGACAGAGACAGACAGAGACAGACACAGACAGACACAGACCGACAGAGACAGACAGAGATAGACACAGACAGACACAGACCGACAGAGACAGACAGAGACAGACAGAGACAGAGAGAGACAGAAAGAGACAGAGAGTTACAAAGAGAGACAGAGAGAGACAGAGCGAGACAGAGAGAGACAGAGAGAGACAGAGAGAGAAAGAGAGAGACAGAGAGACACAGAGAGGGACAGACAGAGACATACAGAGACAGAGAGAGACAGACGGAGACAGGCAGAGACAGACAGAGACAGACAGAGACAGACAGAGACAGACAGAGACAGACAGAGACAGACAGAGACAGACAGAGACAGACAGAGACAGACAGAGACAGACAGAGACAGACAGAGACAGACAGAGACAGACAGAGACAGACAGAGACAGACAGAGACAGACAGAGACAGACAGAGGCAGACAGAGACAGACAGAGACAGAAAGAAACAGACAGAGACAGACAGAGACAGACGAAGACAGACAGAGACAGACAGAGACAGACAGAGACAGACAGAGACAGACAGAGACAGACAGAGACAGACAGAGACAGACAGAGACAGACACAGACAGACACAGACCGACAGAGACAGACAGAGATAGACACAGACAGACACAGACCGACAGAGACAGACAGAGACAGACAGAGACAGAAAGAGACAGAGAGTTACAAAGAGAGACAGAGAGAGACAGTGCAAGACAGAGAGAGACAGAGATAGACAGAGAGAGAAAGAGAGAGACAGAGAGACACAGAGAGAGACAGACAGAGACATACAGAGACAGCGAGAGACAGACGGAGACAGACAGAGACAGACAGAGACAGACAGAGACAGACAGAGACAGACAGAGACAGACAGAGACAGACAGAGACAGACAGAGACAGACAGAGACAGACAGAGACAGACAGACAGACAAAGACAGACAGAGACAGACAGAGACAGACAGAGACAGACAAAGACAGGCAGAGACAGACAGAGACACACAGAGACAGACAGAGACAGACAGAGACAGACAGAAAAAGACAGAGACAGACAGAAACAGACGGAGACAGCCAGAGACAGACAGAGACAGACAAAGACAAACAGAGACAGACAGAGACAGACAGAGACAGACAGAGACAGACAGAGACAGACAGAGACAGACAGAGACAGACAGAAAAA
>OY769905.1:13086020-13091020 GCA_963669185.1 Dyspetes luteomarginatus
TTGGGTTTGGGTTTGGGTTTGGGTAATAACAGAGAGACTGAGAGTCAGAGAAAGACATAGAGAGACAGACAGAGACAGACAGAGACATACAGAGACAGACAGAGACAGACAGAGACAGACAGAGACAGACAGACACAGACAGACACAGACAGAGACAGACAGACACAGACAGAGACAGACAGACACAGACAGACACAGACAGAGACAGATGGAGACAGACAGAGACAGACAGAGACAGATAGAGACAGATAGAGACAGATAAAGACAGACAGAGACAGACAGAGACAGACAGACACAGATAGACACAGACAGACACAGAGTTCGGGTTCGTGTTCGAGTTTGGGTTTGGGTCTGGGTTTGGGTTTGGGTCTGGGTTTGGGTTTGGGTTTGGGTTTGGGTTTGGGTTTGGGTTTGTGTTTGGGTTTGGGTTTGGGTTTGGGTTTGGGTTTGGGTTTGGGTTTGGGTTTGGGTTTGGGTAATAACAGAGAGACTGAGAGTCAGAGAAAGACATAGAGAGACAGACAGAGACAGACAGAGACATACAGAGACAGACAGAGACAGACAGAGACAGACAGAGACAGACAGAGACAGACAGAGACAGACAGAGACAGACAGAGACAGAGAGAGACAGACGGAGACAGACAGAGACAGACAGAGACAGACAGAGACAGACAGAGACAGACAGAGACAGACAGAGACAGACAGAGACAGACAGAGACAGACAGAGACAGACAGAGACAGACAGAGACAGACAGAGACAGACAGACAGACAGAGACAGACAGAGACAGACAGAGACAGACAGAGACAGACAAAGACAGACAGAGACAGACAGAGACACACAGAGACAGACAGAGACAGACAGAGACAGACAGAGACAGACAGAAAAAGACAGAGACAGACAGAAACAGACGGAGACAGCCAGAGACAGACAGAGACAGACAGAGACAAACAGAGACAGACAGAGACAGACAGAGACAGACAGAGACAGACAGAGAAAGACAGAGACAGACAGAGACAGACAGAGACAGACAGAGACAGACAGAGACAGACAGAGACAGACAGAGACAGACAGAGACAGACAGAGACAGACAGACAGACAGAGACAGACAGAGACAGACAGACACAGACAGAGACAGACAGACACAGCCAGAGACAGACAGACACAGACAGAGACAGATAGAGACAGACAGAGACAGACAGGGACAGATAGAGACAGACAGAGACAGACAGAGACAGACAGAAAAAGACAGAGACAGACAGAAACAGACGGAGACAGCCAGAGACAGACAGAGACAGACAGAGACAAACAGAGACAGACAGAGACAGACAGAGACAGACAGAGACAGACAGAGAAAGACAGAGACAGACAGAGACAGACAGAGACAGACAGAGACAGACAGAGACAGACAGAGACAGACAGAGACAGACAGAGACAGACAGAGACAGACAGAGACAGACAGACAGACAGAGACAGACAGAGACAGACAGACACAGACAGAGACAGACAGACACAGCCAGAGACAGACAGACACAGACAGAGACAGATAGAGACAGACAGAGACAGACAGGGACAGATAGAGACAGATAGAGACAGACAGAGACAGACAGAGACAGACAGACACAGATAGACACAGACAGACACAGATAGACACAGACAGACACAGAGTTCGGGTTAGTGTTCGAGTTTGGGTTTGGGTCTGGGTTTGGGTTTGGGTTTGGGTTCGGGTTTGGGTTTGGGTTTGGGTTTGGGTTTGGGTTTGGGTAATAACAGAGAGACTGAGAGTCAGAGAAAGACATAGAGAGACAGACAGAGACAGACAGAGACATACAGAGACAGACAGAGACAGACAGAGACAGACAGAGACAGACAGAGACAGACAGAGATAGACACAGACAGACACAGACCGACAGAGACAGAGACAGACAGAGACAGACAGAGACAGACAGAGACAGACAGAGACAGACAGAGACAGACAGAGACAGACAGAGACAGACAGAGACAGACAGAGACAGACAGAGACAGACAGACAGACAGAGACAGACAGAGACAGACAGAGACAGACAGAGACAGACAAAGACAGACAGAGACAGACAGAGACACACAGAGACAGACAGAGACAGACAGAGACAGACAGAGACAGACAGAAAAAGACAGAGACAGACAGAAACAGACGGAGACAGCCAGAGACAGACAGAGACAGACAGAGACAAACAGAGACAGACAGAGACAGACAGAGACAGACAGAGACAGACAGAGAAAGACAGAGACAGACAGAGACAGACAGAGACAGACAGAGACAGACAGAGACAGACAGAGACAGACAGAGACAGACAGAGACAGACAGAGACAGACAGACAGACAGAGACAGACAGAGACAGACAGACACAGACAGAGACAGACAGACACAGCCAGAGACAGACAGACACAGACAGAGACAGATAGAGACAGACAGAGACAGACAGGGACAGATAGAGACAGATAGAGACAGACAGAGACAGACAGAGACAGACAGACACAGATAGACACAGACAGACACAGATAGACACAGACAGACACAGAGTTCGGGTTAGTGTTCGAGTTTGGGTTTGGGTCTGGGTTTGGGTTTGGGTCTGGGTTTGGGTTTGGGTTTGGGTTTGGGTTTGGGTTTGGGTTTGGGTTTGGGTTTGGGTTTGGGTAATAACAGAGACAGACAGAGACAGACAGAGACATACAGAGACAGACAGAGACAGACAGAGACAGACAGAGACAGACAGAGACAGACAGAGATGGACACAGACAGACACAGACCGACAGAGACAGAGACAGACAGAGACAGACAGAGACAGACAGAGACAGACGAAGACAGGCAGAGACAGACAGAGACACACAGAGACAGACAGAGACAGACAGAGACAGACAGAGACAGACAGAGACAGACAGAGACAGACAGAGACGGACAGAGACAGACAGAGACAGACAGAGACAGACAGAGACAGACAGAGACAGACAGACAGACAGAGACAGACAGAGACAGACAGACACAGACAGACACAGACAGACACAGATAGACACAGACAGACACAGAGTTCGGGTTCGTGTTTGGGTTTGGGTTTGGGTCTGGGTTTGGGTTTGGGTCTGGGTTCGGGTTTGCGTTTGGGTTTGGGTTCGGGTTTGGGTTTGGGTTTGGGTTTGGGTTTGGGTAATAACAGAGAGACTGAGAGTCAGAGAAAGACATAGAGAGACAGACAGAGACAGACAGAGACATACAGAGACAGACAGAGACAGACAGAGACAGACAGAGACAGACAGAGACAGACAGAGATGGACACAGACAGACACAGACCGACAGAGACAGAGACAGACAGAGACAGACAGAGACAGACAGAGACAGACAAAGACAGGCAGAGACAGACAGAGACACACAGAGACAGACAGAGACAGACAGAGACAGACAGAGACAGACAGAGACAGACAGAGACAGACAGAGACGGACAGAGACAGACAGAGACAGACAGAGACAGACAGAGACAGACAGAGACAGACAGACAGACAGAGACAGACAGAGACAGACAGACACAGACAGAGACAGACAGACACAGACAGACACAGATAGACACAGACAGACACAGAGTTCGGGTTCGTGTTTGGGTTTGGGTTTGGGTCTGGGTTTGGGTTTGGGTCTGGGTTCGGGTTTGCGTTTGGGTTTGGGTTCGGGTTTGGGTTTGGGTTTGGGTTCGGGTTTGGGTTTGGGTTTGAATTTGGGTTTGGGTTTGGGTTTGGCTTTGGGTTTGGCTTTGGGTTTGGGTTTGAAATTTGGATTTGGGTTTGGGTTTGGATTTGGGTTTGGAGTTGGGTTTGGGGTTGGGTTTGGATTTTGGTTTGGGTTTGGGTTTGGGTTTGGGTTTGGGTAATAACAGAGAGACTGAGAGACAGAGAGAGACATAGGGAGACAGACAGAGACAGACAGAGACAGACAGAGACAGACAGAGATAGACACAGGCAGACACAGACAGACAGAGACAGACAGAGACAGACAGAGACAGACAGAGACAGACAGAGTCAGACAGAGACAGACAGAGACAGACAGAGACAGACAGAGGCAGACAGAGACAGACAGAGACAGAAAGAAACAGACAGAGACAGACAGAGACAGACAAAGACAGACAGAGACAGACAGAGACAGACAGAGACAGACAGAGACAGACAGAGACAGACAGAGACAGACAGAGACAGACACAGACAGACACAGACCGACAGAGACAGACAGAGATAGACAGAGACAGACACAGACCGACAGAGACAGACAGAGACAGACAGAGACAGAGAGAGACAGAGAGAGACAGAAAGAGACAGAGAGTTACAAAGAGAGACAGAGAGAGACAGAGCGAGACAGAGAGAGACAGAGAGAGAAAGAGAGACACAGAGAGACACAGAGAGGGACAGACAGAGACATACAGAGACAGAGAGAGACAGACGGCGACAGACAGAGACAAACAGAGACAGACAGAGACAGACAGAGACAGACAGAGACAGACAGAGATAGACACAGACAGACACAGACCGACAGAGACAGAGACAGACAGAGACAGACAGAGACAGACAGAGACAGACAAAGACAGGCAGAGACAGACAGAGCCACACAGAGACAGACAGAGACAGACAGAGACAGACAGAGACAGACAGAGACAGACAGAGACGGACAGAGATAGACAGAGACAGACAGAGACAGACAGAGACAGACAGAGAGAGACAGACAGACAGAGACAGACAGAGACAGACAGACACAGACAGAGACAGACAGACACAGACAGACACAGATAGACACAGACAGACACAGAGTTCGGGTTCGTGTTTGGGTTTGCGTTTGGGTTTGGGTTCGGGTTTGGGTTTGGGTTTGGGTTTGGGTTTGGGTTCGGGTTTGGGTTTGGGTTTGAATTTGGGTTTGGGTTTGGGTTTGGCTTTGGGTTTGGCTTTGGGTTTGGGTTTGAAATTTGGATTTGGGTTTGGGTTTGGATTTGG
>OY769905.1:13096020-13098520 GCA_963669185.1 Dyspetes luteomarginatus
CAGACAGAAAAAGACAGAGACAGACAGAAACAGACGGAGACAGCCAGAGACAGACAGAGACAGACAGAGACAAACAGAGACAGACAGAGACAGACAGAGACAGACAGAGACAGACAGAGAAAGACAGAGACAGACAGAGACAGACAGAGACAGACAGAGACAGACAGAGACAGACAGAGACAGACAGAGACAGACAGAGACAGACAGAGACAGACAGACAGACAGAGACAGACAGAGACAGACAGACACAGACAGAGACAGACAGACACAGCCAGAGACAGACAGACACAGACAGAGACAGATAGAGACAGACAGAGACAGACAGGGACAGATAGAGACAGATAGAGACAGACAGAGACAGACAGAGACAGACAGACACAGATAGACACAGACAGACACAGATAGACACAGACAGACACAGAGTTCGGGTTAGTGTTCGAGTTTGGGTTTGGGTCTGGGTTTGGGTTTGGGTCTGGGTTTGGGTTTGGGTTTGGGTTTGGGTTTGGGTTTGGGTTTGGGTTTGGGTTTGGGTTTGGGTAATAACAGAGAGACTGAGAGTCAGAGAAAGACATAGAGAGACAGACAGAGACAGACAGAGACATACAGAGACAGACAGAGACAGACAGAGACAGACAGAGACAGACAGAGACAGACAGAGATGGACACAGACAGACACAGACCGACAGAGACAGAGACAGACAGAGACAGACAGAGACAGACAGAGACAGACAAAGACAGGCAGAGACAGACAGAGACACACAGAGACAGACAGAGACAGACAGAGACAGACAGAGACAGACAGAGACAGACAGAGACAGACAGAGACGGACAGAGACAGACAGAGACAGACAGAGACAGACAGAGACAGACAGAGACAGACAGACAGACAGAGACAGACAGAGACAGACAGACACAGACAGACACAGACAGACACAGACAGACACAGATAGACACAGACAGACACAGAGTTCGGGTTCGTGTTTGGGTTTGGGTTTGGGTCTGGGTTTGGGTTTGGGTCTGGGTTCGGGTTTGCGTTTGGGTTTGGGTTCGGGTTTGGGTTTGGGTTTGGGTTTGGGTTTGGGTTCGGGTTTGGGTTTGGGTTTGAATTTGGGTTTGGGTTTGGGTTTGGCTTTGGGTTTGGCTTTGGGTTTGGGTTTGAAATTTGGATTTGTGTTTGGGTTTGGATTTGGGTTTGGAGTTGGGTTTGGGGTTGGGTTTGGATTTTGGTTTGGGTTTGGGTTTGGGTAATAACAGAGAGACTGAGAGACAGAGAGAGACATAGGGAGACAGACAGAGACAGACAGAGACAGACAGAGACAGACAGAGATAGACACAGGCAGACACAGACAGACAGAGACAGACAGAGACAGACAGAGACAGACAGAGACAGACAGAGACAGACAGAGACAGACAGAGACAGACAGAGGCAGACAGAGACAGACAGAGACAGAAAGAAACAGACAGAGACAGACAGAGACAGACAAAGACAGACAGAGACAGACAGAGACAGACAGAGACAGACAGAGACAGACAGAGACAGACAGAGACAGACACAGACAGACACAGACCGACAGAGACAGACAGAGATAGACACAGACAGACACAGACCGACAGAGACAGACAGAGACAGACAGAGACAGAGAGAGACAGAGAGAGACAGAGAGAGACAGAAAGAGACAGAGAGTTACAAAGAGAGACAGAGAGAGACAGAGCGAGACAGAGAGAGACAGAGAGAGAAAGAGAGACACAGAGAGACACAGAGAGGGACAGACAGAGACATACAGAGACAGAGAGAGACAGACGGAGACAGACAGAGACAGACGGAGACAGACAGAGACAGACAGAGACAGACAGAGACAGACAGAGATAGACACAGACAGACACAGACCGACAGAGACAGAGACAGACAGAGACAGACAGAGACAGACAGAGACAGACAAAGACAGGCAGAGACAGACAGAGACACACAGAGACAGACAGAGACAGACAGAGACAGACAGAGACAGACAGAGACAGACAGAGACGGACAGAGATAGACAGAGACAGACAGAGACAGACAGAGACAGACAGAGAGAGACAGACAGACAGAGACAGACAGAGACAGACAGACACAGACAGAGACAGACAGACAGAGACAGACAGAGACAGACAGACACAGACAGAGACAGACAGACACAGACAGACACAGATAGACACAGACAGACACAGAGTTCGGGTTCGTGTTTGGGTTTGCGTTTGGGTTTGGGTTCGGGTTTGGGTTTGGGTTTGGGTTTGAGTTTGGGTTTGGGTTTGGGTTCGGGTTTGGGTTTGGGTTTGAATTTGGGTTTAGGTTTGGGTTTGGCTTTGGGTTTGGCTTTGGGTTTGGGTTTGAAATTTGGATTTGGGTTTGGGTTTGGATTTGGGTTTGGAGTTGGGTTTGGGGTTGGGTGGGGATTTTGGTTTGGGTTTGGGTTTGGGTTTGGGTTTGGGTAATAACAGAGAGACTGAGAGACAGAGAGAG
>OY769905.1:13103520-13108520 GCA_963669185.1 Dyspetes luteomarginatus
ACAGAGACAGACAGAGACAGACAGAGACAGACAGAGACAGACAGAGACAGACAGAGACAGACAGAGACAGACAGACAGACAGAGACAGACAGAGACAGACAGACACAGACAGAGACAGACAGACACAGCCAGAGACAGACAGACACAGACAGAGACAGATAGAGACAGACAGAGACAGACAGGGACAGATAGAGACAGACAGAGACAGACAGAGACAGACAGAAAAAGACAGAGACAGACAGAAACAGACGGAGACAGCCAGAGACAGACAGAGACAGACAGAGACAAACAGAGACAGACAGAGACAGACAGAGACAGACAGAGACAGACAGAGAAAGACAGAGACAGACAGAGACAGACAGAGACAGACAGAGACAGACAGAGACAGACAGAGACAGACAGAGACAGACAGAGACAGACAGAGACAGACAGAGACAGACAGACAGACAGAGACAGACAGAGACAGACAGACACAGACAGAGACAGACAGACACAGCCAGAGACAGACAGACACAGACAGAGACAGATAGAGACAGACAGAGACAGACAGGGACAGATAGAGACAGATAGAGACAGACAGAGACAGACAGAGACAGACAGACACAGATAGACACAGACAGACACAGATAGACACAGACAGACACAGAGTTCGGGTTAGTGTTCGAGTTTGGGTTTGGGTCTGGGTTTGGGTTTGGGTTTGGGTTCGGGTTTGGGTTTGGGTTTGGGTTTGGGTTTGGGTTTGGGTAATAACAGAGAGACTGAGAGTCAGAGAAAGACATAGAGAGACAGACAGAGACAGACAGAGACATACAGAGACAGACAGAGACAGACAGAGACAGACAGAGACAGACAGAGACAGACAGAGATAGACACAGACAGACACAGACCGACAGAGACAGAGACAGACAGAGACAGACAGAGACAGACAGAGACAGACAGAGACAGACAGAGACAGACAGAGACAGACAGAGACAGACAGAGACAGACAGAGACAGACAGAGACAGACAGACAGACAGAGACAGACAGAGACAGACAGAGACAGACAGAGACAGACAAAGACAGACAGAGACAGACAGAGACACACAGAGACAGACAGAGACAGACAGAGACAGACAGAGACAGACAGAAAAAGACAGAGACAGACAGAAACAGACGGAGACAGCCAGAGACAGACAGAGACAGACAGAGACAAACAGAGACAGACAGAGACAGACAGAGACAGACAGAGACAGACAGAGAAAGACAGAGACAGACAGAGACAGACAGAGACAGACAGAGACAGACAGAGACAGACAGAGACAGACAGAGACAGACAGAGACAGACAGAGACAGACAGACAGACAGAGACAGACAGAGACAGACAGACACAGACAGAGACAGACAGACACAGCCAGAGACAGACAGACACAGACAGAGACAGATAGAGACAGACAGAGACAGACAGGGACAGATAGAGACAGATAGAGACAGACAGAGACAGACAGAGACAGACAGACACAGATAGACACAGACAGACACAGATAGACACAGACAGACACAGAGTTCGGGTTAGTGTTCGAGTTTGGGTTTGGGTCTGGGTTTGGGTTTGGGTCTGGGTTTGGGTTTGGGTTTGGGTTTGGGTTTGGGTTTGGGTTTGGGTTTGGGTTTGGGTTTGGGTAATAACAGAGACAGACAGAGACAGACAGAGACATACAGAGACAGACAGAGACAGACAGAGACAGACAGAGACAGACAGAGACAGACAGAGATGGACACAGACAGACACAGACCGACAGAGACAGAGACAGACAGAGACAGACAGAGACAGACAGAGACAGACGAAGACAGGCAGAGACAGACAGAGACACACAGAGACAGACAGAGACAGACAGAGACAGACAGAGACAGACAGAGACAGACAGAGACAGACAGAGACGGACAGAGACAGACAGAGACAGACAGAGACAGACAGAGACAGACAGAGACAGACAGACAGACAGAGACAGACAGAGACAGACAGACACAGACAGACACAGACAGACACAGATAGACACAGACAGACACAGAGTTCGGGTTCGTGTTTGGGTTTGGGTTTGGGTCTGGGTTTGGGTTTGGGTCTGGGTTCGGGTTTGCGTTTGGGTTTGGGTTCGGGTTTGGGTTTGGGTTTGGGTTTGGGTTTGGGTAATAACAGAGAGACTGAGAGTCAGAGAAAGACATAGAGAGACAGACAGAGACAGACAGAGACATACAGAGACAGACAGAGACAGACAGAGACAGACAGAGACAGACAGAGACAGACAGAGATGGACACAGACAGACACAGACCGACAGAGACAGAGACAGACAGAGACAGACAGAGACAGACAGAGACAGACAAAGACAGGCAGAGACAGACAGAGACACACAGAGACAGACAGAGACAGACAGAGACAGACAGAGACAGACAGAGACAGACAGAGACAGACAGAGACGGACAGAGACAGACAGAGACAGACAGAGACAGACAGAGACAGACAGAGACAGACAGACAGACAGAGACAGACAGAGACAGACAGACACAGACAGAGACAGACAGACACAGACAGACACAGATAGACACAGACAGACACAGAGTTCGGGTTCGTGTTTGGGTTTGGGTTTGGGTCTGGGTTTGGGTTTGGGTCTGGGTTCGGGTTTGCGTTTGGGTTTGGGTTCGGGTTTGGGTTTGGGTTTGGGTTCGGGTTTGGGTTTGGGTTTGAATTTGGGTTTGGGTTTGGGTTTGGCTTTGGGTTTGGCTTTGGGTTTGGGTTTGAAATTTGGATTTGGGTTTGGGTTTGGATTTGGGTTTGGAGTTGGGTTTGGGGTTGGGTTTGGATTTTGGTTTGGGTTTGGGTTTGGGTTTGGGTTTGGGTAATAACAGAGAGACTGAGAGACAGAGAGAGACATAGGGAGACAGACAGAGACAGACAGAGACAGACAGAGACAGACAGAGATAGACACAGGCAGACACAGACAGACAGAGACAGACAGAGACAGACAGAGACAGACAGAGACAGACAGAGTCAGACAGAGACAGACAGAGACAGACAGAGACAGACAGAGGCAGACAGAGACAGACAGAGACAGAAAGAAACAGACAGAGACAGACAGAGACAGACAAAGACAGACAGAGACAGACAGAGACAGACAGAGACAGACAGAGACAGACAGAGACAGACAGAGACAGACAGAGACAGACACAGACAGACACAGACCGACAGAGACAGACAGAGATAGACAGAGACAGACACAGACCGACAGAGACAGACAGAGACAGACAGAGACAGAGAGAGACAGAGAGAGACAGAAAGAGACAGAGAGTTACAAAGAGAGACAGAGAGAGACAGAGCGAGACAGAGAGAGACAGAGAGAGAAAGAGAGACACAGAGAGACACAGAGAGGGACAGACAGAGACATACAGAGACAGAGAGAGACAGACGGCGACAGACAGAGACAAACAGAGACAGACAGAGACAGACAGAGACAGACAGAGACAGACAGAGATAGACACAGACAGACACAGACCGACAGAGACAGAGACAGACAGAGACAGACAGAGACAGACAGAGACAGACAAAGACAGGCAGAGACAGACAGAGCCACACAGAGACAGACAGAGACAGACAGAGACAGACAGAGACAGACAGAGACAGACAGAGACGGACAGAGATAGACAGAGACAGACAGAGACAGACAGAGACAGACAGAGAGAGACAGACAGACAGAGACAGACAGAGACAGACAGACACAGACAGAGACAGACAGACACAGACAGACACAGATAGACACAGACAGACACAGAGTTCGGGTTCGTGTTTGGGTTTGCGTTTGGGTTTGGGTTCGGGTTTGGGTTTGGGTTTGGGTTTGGGTTTGGGTTCGGGTTTGGGTTTGGGTTTGAATTTGGGTTTGGGTTTGGGTTTGGCTTTGGGTTTGGCTTTGGGTTTGGGTTTGAAATTTGGATTTGGGTTTGGGTTTGGATTTGGGTTTGGAGTTGGGTTTGGGGTTGGGTTTGGATTTTGGTTTGGGTTTGGGTTTGGGTTTGGGTTTGGGTAATAACAGAGAGACTGAGAGACAGAGAGAGACATAGGGAGACAGACAGAGACAGACAGAGACAGACAGAGACAGACAGAGATAGACACAGGCAGACACAGACAGACAGAGACAGACAGAGACAGACAGAGACAGACAGAGACAGACAGAGTCAGACAGAGACAGACAGAGACAGACAGAGGCAGACAGAGACAGAAAGAAACAGACAGAGACAGACAGAGACAGACAAAGACAGACAGAGACAGACAGAGACAGACAGAGACAGACAGAGACAGACAGAGACAGACAGAGACAGACAGAGACAGACACAGACAGACACAGACCGACAGAGACAGACACAGACAGACACAGACCGACAGAGACAGACAGAGACAGAGAGAGACAGAGAGAGACAGAAAGAGACAGAGAGTTACAAAGAGAGACAGAGCGAGACAGAGAGAGACAGAGAGAGACAGAGATAGACAGAGAGAGAAAGAGAGAGACAGAGAGACACAGAGAGAGACAGACAGAGACATACAGAGACAGCGAGAGACAGACGGAGACAGACAGAGACAGACAGAGACAGACAGAGACAGACAGAGACAGACAGAGACAGACAGAGACAGACAGAGACAGACAGACAGACAAAGACAGACAGAGACAGACAGAGACAGACAGAGACAGACAAAGACAGACAGAGACAGACAGAGACACACAGAGACAGACAGAGACAGACAGAGACAGACAGAAAAAGACAGAGACAGACAGAAACAGACGGAGACAGCCAGAGACAGACAGAGACAGACAAAGACAAACAGAGACAGACAGAGACAGACAGAGACAGACAGAGACAGACAGAGACAGACAGAAAAAGACAGAGACAGACAGAAACAGACGGAGACAGCCAGAGACAGACAGAGACAGACAAAGACAAACAGAGACAGACAGAGACAGACAGAGACAGACAGAGAAA
>OY769905.1:13111020-13113520 GCA_963669185.1 Dyspetes luteomarginatus
AGAGACAGATGGAGACAGACAGAGACAGACAGAGACAGATAGAGACAGATAAAGACAGACAGAGACAGACTGAGACAGACAGACACAGATAGACACAGACAGACACAGAGTTCGGGTTCGTGTTCGAGTTTGGGTTTGGGTCTGGGTTTGGGTTTGGGTTTGGGTTTGGGTTTGGGTTTGGGTTTGGGTTTGGGTTTGGGTTTGGGTTTGGGTTTGGGTTTGGGTTTGGGTAATAACAGAGAGACTGAGAGTCAGAGAAAGACATAGAGAGACAGACAGAGACAGACAGAGACATACAGAGACAGACAGAGACAGACAGAGACAGACAGAGACAGACAGACACAGACAGACACAGACAGAGACAGACAGACACAGACAGAGACAGACAGACACAGACAGACACAGACAGAGACAGATGGAGACAGACAGAGACAGACAGAGACAGATAGAGACAGATAGAGACAGATAAAGACAGACAGAGACAGACAGAGACAGACAGACACAGATAGACACAGACAGACACAGAGTTCGGGTTCGTGTTCGAGTTTGGGTTTGGGTCTGGGTTTGGGTTTGGGTCTGGGTTTGGGTTTGGGTTTGGGTTTGGGTTTGGGTTTGGGTTTGTGTTTGGGTTTGGGTTTGGGTTTGGGTTTGGGTTTGGGTTTGGGTTTGGGTTTGGGTAATAACAGAGAGACTGAGAGTCAGAGAAAGACATAGAGAGACAGACAGAGACAGACAGAGACATACAGAGACAGACAGAGACAGACAGAGACAGACAGAGACAGACAGAGACAGACAGAGACAGACAGAGACAGACAGAGACAGACAGAGACAGAGAGAGACAGACGGAGACAGACAGAGACAGACAGAGACAGACAGAGACAGACAGAGACAGACAGAGACAGACAGAGACAGACAGAGACAGACAGAGACAGACAGAGACAGACAGAGACAGACAGAGACAGACAGAGACAGACAGAGACAGACAGACAGACAGAGACAGACAGAGACAGACAGAGACAGACAGAGACAGACAAAGACAGACAGAGACAGACAGAGACACACAGAGACAGACAGAGACAGACAGAGACAGACAGAGACAGACAGAAAAAGACAGAGACAGACAGAAACAGACGGAGACAGCCAGAGACAGACAGAGACAGACAGAGACAAACAGAGACAGACAGAGACAGACAGAGACAGACAGAGACAGACAGAGAAAGACAGAGACAGACAGAGACAGACAGAGACAGACAGAGACAGACAGAGACAGACAGAGACAGACAGAGACAGACAGAGACAGACAGAGACAGACAGAGACAGACAGACAGACAGAGACAGACAGAGACAGACAGACACAGACAGAGACAGACAGACACAGCCAGAGACAGACAGACACAGACAGAGACAGATAGAGACAGACAGAGACAGACAGGGACAGATAGAGACAGACAGAGACAGACAGAGACAGACAGAAAAAGACAGAGACAGACAGAAACAGACGGAGACAGCCAGAGACAGACAGAGACAGACAGAGACAAACAGAGACAGACAGAGACAGACAGAGACAGACAGAGACAGACAGAGAAAGACAGAGACAGACAGAGACAGACAGAGACAGACAGAGACAGACAGAGACAGACAGAGACAGACAGAGACAGACAGAGACAGACAGAGACAGACAGACAGACAGAGACAGACAGAGACAGACAGACACAGACAGAGACAGACAGACACAGCCAGAGACAGACAGACACAGACAGAGACAGATAGAGACAGACAGAGACAGACAGGGACAGATAGAGACAGATAGAGACAGACAGAGACAGACAGAGACAGACAGACACAGATAGACACAGACAGACACAGATAGACACAGACAGACACAGAGTTCGGGTTAGTGTTCGAGTTTGGGTTTGGGTCTGGGTTTGGGTTTGGGTCTGGGTTTGGGTTTGGGTTTGGGTTTGGGTTTGGGTTTGGGTTTGGGTTTGGGTTTGGGTTTGGGTAATAACAGAGAGACTGAGAGTCAGAGAAAGACATAGAGAGACAGACAGAGACAGACAGAGACATACAGAGACAGACAGAGACAGACAGAGACAGACAGAGACAGACAGAGACAGACAGAGACAGACAGAGATGGACACAGACAGACACAGACCGACAGAGACAGAGACAGACAGAGACAGACAGAGACAGACAGAGACAGACAGAGACAGACAGAGACAGACAGAGACAGACAGAGACAGACAGAGACAGACAGAGACAGACAGAGACAGACAGAGACAGACAGACAGACAGAGACAGACAGAGACAGACAGAGACAGACAAAGACAGACAGAGACAGACAGAGACACACAGAGACAGACAGAGACAGACAGAGACAGACAGAGACAGACAGAAAAAGACAGAGACAGACAGAAACAGACGGAGACAGCCAGAGACAGACAGAGACAGACAGAGACAAACAGAGACAGACAGAGACAGACAGAGACAGACAGAGACA
>OY769905.1:13118520-13123520 GCA_963669185.1 Dyspetes luteomarginatus
GAGAGTTACAAAGAGAGACAGAGAGAGACAGTGCAAGACAGAGAGAGACAGAGATAGACAGAGAGAGAAAGAGAGAGACAGAGAGACACAGAGAGAGACAGACAGAGACATACAGAGACAGCGAGAGACAGACGGAGACAGACAGAGACAGACAGAGACAGACAGAGACAGACAGAGACAGACAGAGACAGACAGAGACAGACAGAGACAGACAGAGACAGACAGACAGACAAAGACAGACAGAGACAGACAGAGACAGACAGAGACAGACAAAGACAGACAGAGACAGACAGAGACACACAGAGACAGACAGAGACAGACAGAGACAGACAGAAAAAGACAGAGACAGACAGAAACAGACGGAGACAGCCAGAGACAGACAGAGACAGACAAAGACAAACAGAGACAGACAGAGACAGACAGAGACAGACAGAGACAGACAGAGACAGACAGAGACAGACAGAGACAGACAGAAAAAGACAGAGACAGACAGAAACAGACGGAGACAGCCAGAGACAGACAGAGACAGACAAAGACAAACAGAGACAGACAGAGACAGACAGAGACAGACAGAGAAAGACAGAGACAGACAGAGACAGACAGAGACAGACAGAGACAGACAGAGACAGACAGAGACAGACAGAGACAGACAGAGACAGCAGAGACAGCCAGAGACAGACAGAGACAGACAGAGACAGACAGAGACAGACAGACAGACAGAGACAGACAGACACAGACAGAGACAGACAGACACAGACAGAGACAGACAGACACAGACAGACACAGACAGACACAGACAGAGACAGATAGAGACAGACAGAGACAGACAGAGACAGATAGAGACAGATAGAGACAGATAGAGACAGACAGAGACAGACAGAGACAGACAGACACAGATAGACACAGACAGACACAGACTTCGGGTTCGTGTTCGAGTTTGGGTTTGGGTCTGGGTTTGAGTTTGGGTCTGGGTTTGGGTTTGGGTTTGGGTTTGGGTTTGGGTTTGGGTTTGGGTTTGAGTTTGGGTTTGGGTTTGGGTTTGGGTTTGGGTCTGGGTTCGGGTTTGGGTTTGGGTTTGGGTTTGGGTTTGGGTTTGGGTTTGGGTTTGGGTTTGGGTTTGGGTTTGGGTTTGGGTTTGAATTTGGGTTTGGGTTTGGGTTTGGCTTTGGGTTTGACTTTGGGTTTGGGTTTGAAATTTGGATTTGGGTTTGGGTTTGGATTTGGGTTTGGAGTTGGGTTTGGGGTTGGGTTTGGATTTTGGTTTGGGTTTGGGTTTGGATTTGGGTTTGGGTAATAACAGAGAGACTGAGAGACAGAGAGAGACATAGGGAGACAGACAGAGACAGACAGAGACAGACAGAGACAGACAGAGATAGACACAGGCAGACAGAGACAGACAGAGACAGACAGAGACAGACAGAGACAGACAGAGACAGACAGAGACAGACAGAGACAGACAGAGACAGACAGAGACAGACAGAGACAGAAAGAAACAGATAGAGACAGACAGAGACAGACAAAGACAGACAGAGACAGACAGAGACAGACAGAGACAGACAGAGACAGACAGAGACAGACAGAGACAGACACAGACAGACACAGACCGACAGAGACAGACAGAGATAGACACAGACAGACACAGACCGACAGAGACAGACAGAGACAGACAGAGACAGAGAGAGACAGAAAGAGACAGAGAGTTACAAAGAGAGACAGAGAGAGACAGAGCGAGACAGAGAGAGACAGAGAGAGACAGAGAGAGAAAGAGAGAGACAGAGAGACACAGAGAGGGACAGACAGAGACATACAGAGACAGAGAGAGACAGACGGAGACAGACAGAGACAGACAGAGACAGACAGAGACAGACAGAGACAGACAGAGACAGACAGAGACAGACAGAGACAGACAGAGACAGACAGAGACAGACAGAGACAGACAGAGACAGACAGAGACAGACAGAGACAGACAGAGGCAGACAGAGACAGACAGAGACAGAAAGAAACAGACAGAGACAGACAGAGACAGACAAAGACAGACAGAGACAGACAGAGACAGACAGAGACAGACAGAGACAGACAGAGACAGACAGAGACAGACAGAGACAGACACAGACAGACACAGACCGACAGAGACAGACAGAGATAGACACAGACAGACACAGACCGACAGAGACAGACAGAGACAGACAGAGACAGACAGAGACAGAGAGAGACAGAAAGAGACAGAGAGTTACAAAGAGAGACAGAGAGAGACAGAGCGAGACAGAGAGAGACAGAGAGAGACAGAGAGAGAAAGAGAGAGACAGAGAGACACAGAGAGGGACAGACAGAGACATACAGAGACAGAGAGAGACAGACGGAGACAGACAGAGACAGACAGAGACAGACAGAGACAGACAGAGACAGACAGAGACAGACAGAGACAGACAGAGACAGACAGAGACAGACAGACAGACAGCGACAGACAAAGACAGACAGAGACAGACAGAGACAGACAAAGACAGACAGAGACAGACCGAGACACACAGAGACAGACAGAGACAGACAGAGGCAGACAGAGACAGACAGAAACAGACGGAGACAGCCAGAGACAGACAGAGACAGACAGAGACAAACAGAGACAGACAGAGACAGACAGAGACAGACAGAGAAAGACAGAGACAGACAGAGACAGACAGAGACAGACAGAGACAGACAGAGACAGACAGAGACAGACAGAGACAGACAGAGACAGACAGACAGAGACAGACAGACAGACAGAGACAGACAGAGACAGACAGACACAGACAGAGACAGACAGACACAGACAGAGACAGACAGACACAGACAGACACAGACAGAGACAGATGGAGACAGACAGAGACAGACAGACACAGACAGAGACAGACAGACACAGACAGACACAGACAGAGACAGATGGAGACAGACAGAGACAGACAGAGACAGATAGAGACAGATAAAGACAGACAGAGACAGACTGAGACAGACAGACACAGATAGACACAGACAGACACAGAGTTCGGGTTCGTGTTCGAGTTTGGGTTTGGGTCTGGGTTTGGGTTTGGGTCTGGGTTTGGGTTTGGGTTTGGGTTTGGGTTTGGGTTTGGGTTTGGGTTTGGGTTTGGGTTTGGGTTTGGGTTTGGGTAATAACAGAGAGACTGAGAGTCAGAGAAAGACATAGAGAGACAGACAGAGACAGACAGAGACATACAGAGACAGACAGAGACAGACAGAGACAGACAGAGACAGACAGAGACAGACAGAGACAGACAGACACAGACAGAGACAGACAGACACAGACAGAGACAGACAGACACAGACAGACACAGACAGAGACAGATGGAGACAGACAGAGACAGACAGAGACAGATAGAGACAGATAGAGACAGATAAAGACAGACAGAGACAGACAGAGACAGACAGACACAGATAGACACAGACAGACACAGAGTTCGGGTTCGTGTTCGAGTTTGGGTTTGGGTCTGGGTTTGGGTTTGGGTCTGGGTTTGGGTTTGGGTTTGGGTTTGGGTTTGGGTTTGGGTTTGTGTTTGGGTTTGGGTTTGGGTTTGGGTTTGGGTTTGGGTTTGGGTTTGGGTTTGGGTAATAACAGAGAGACTGAGAGTCAGAGAAAGACATAGAGAGACAGACAGAGACAGACAGAGACATACAGAGACAGACAGAGACAGACAGAGACAGACAGAGACAGACAGAGACAGACAGAGACAGACAGAGACAGACAGAGACAGACAGAGACAGACAGAGACAGAGAGAGACAGACGGAGACAGACAGAGACAGACAGAGACAGACAGAGACAGACAGAGACAGACAGAGACAGACAGAGACAGACAGAGACAGACAGAGACAGACAGAGACAGACAGAGACAGACAGAGACAGACAGAGACAGACAGACAGACAGAGACAGACAGAGACAGACAGAGACAGACAGAGACAGACAAAGACAGACAGAGACAGACAGAGACACACAGAGACAGACAGAGACAGACAGAGACAGACAGAGACAGACAGAAAAAGACAGAGACAGACAGAAACAGACGGAGACAGCCAGAGACAGACAGAGACAGACAGAGACAAACAGAGACAGACAGAGACAGACAGAGACAGACAGAGACAGACAGAGAAAGACAGAGACAGACAGAGACAGACAGAGACAGACAGAGACAGACAGAGACAGACAGAGACAGACAGAGACAGACAGAGACAGACAGAGACAGACAGAGACAGACAGACAGACAGAGACAGACAGAGACAGACAGACACAGACAGAGACAGACAGACACAGCCAGAGACAGACAGACACAGACAGAGACAGATAGAGACAGACAGAGACAGACAGGGACAGATAGAGACAGATAGAGACAGACAGAGACAGACAGAGACAGACAGACACAGATAGACACAGACAGACACAGATAGACACAGACAGACACAGAGTTCGGGTTAGTGTTCGAGTTTGGGTTTGGGTCTGGGTTTGGGTTTGGGTCTGGGTTTGGGTTTGGGTTTGGGTTTGGGTTTGGGTTTGGGTTTGGGTTTGGGTTTGGGTTTGGGTTTGGGTAATAACAGAGAGACTGAGAGTCAGAGAAAGACATAGAGAGACAGACAGAGACAGACAGAGACATACAGAGACAGACAGAGACAGACAGAGACAGACAGAGACAGACAGAGACAGACAGAGATGGACACAGACAGACACAGACCGACAGAGACAGAGACAGACAGAGACAGACAGAGACAGACAGAGACAGACAAAGACAGGCAGAGACAGACAGAGACACACAGAGACAGACAGAGACAGACAGAGACAGACAGAGACAGACAGAGACAGACAGAGACAGACAGAGACGGACAGAGACAGACAGAGACAGACAGAGACAGACAGAGACAGACAGAGACAGACAGACAGACAGAGACAGACAGAGACAGACAGACACAGACAGACACAGACAGACACAGATAGACACAGACAGACACAGAGTTCGG
>OY769905.1:13126020-13294644 GCA_963669185.1 Dyspetes luteomarginatus
CAGACACAGACCGACAGAGACAGACAGAGATAGACACAGACAGACACAGACCGACAGAGACAGACAGAGACAGACAGAGACAGAGAGAGACAGAGCGAGACAGAGAGAGACAGAGAGAGACAGAGAGAGAAAGAGAGAGACAGAGAGACACAGAGAGGGACAGACAGAGACATACAGAGACAGAGAGAGACAGACGGAGACAGGCAGAGACAGACAGAGACAGACAGAGACAGACAGAGACAGACAGAGACAGACAGAGACAGACAGAGACAGACAGAGACAGACAGAGACAGACAGAGACAGACAGAGACAGACAGAGACAGACAGAGACAGACAGAGACAGACAGAGACAGACAGAGACAGACAGAGACAGACAGAGACAGACAGAGGCAGACAGAGACAGACAGAGACAGAAAGAAACAGACAGAGATAGACAGAGACAGACAAAGACAGACAGAGACAGACAGAGACAGACAGAGACAGACAGAGACAGACAGAGACAGACAGAGACAGACAGAGACAGACAGAGACAGACAGAGACAGACACAGACAGACACAGACCGACAGAGACAGACAGAGATAGACACAGACAGACACAGACCGACAGAGACAGACAGAGACAGACAGAGACAGAAAGAGACAGAGAGTTACAAAGAGAGACAGAGAGAGACAGTGCAAGACAGAGAGAGACAGAGATAGACAGAGAGAGAAAGAGAGAGACAGAGAGACACAGAGAGAGACAGACAGAGACATACAGAGACAGCGAGAGACAGACGGAGACAGACAGAGACAGACAGAGACAGACAGAGACAGACAGAGACAGACAGAGACAGACAGAGACAGACAGAGACAGACAGAGACAGACAGACAGACAAAGACAGACAGAGACAGACAGAGACAGACAGAGACAGACAAAGACAGACAGAGACAGACAGAGACACACAGAGACAGACAGAGACAGACAGAGACAGACAGAAAAAGACAGAGACAGACAGAAACAGACGGAGACAGCCAGAGACAGACAGAGACAGACAAAGACAAACAGAGACAGACAGAGACAGACAGAGACAGACAGAGACAGACAGAGACAGACAGAGACAGACAGAGACAGACAGAAAAAGACAGAGACAGACAGAAACAGACGGAGACAGCCAGAGACAGACAGAGACAGACAAAGACAAACAGAGACAGACAGAGACAGACAGAGACAGACAGAGAAAGACAGAGACAGACAGAGACAGACAGAGACAGACAGAGACAGACAGAGACAGACAGAGACAGACAGAGACAGACAGAGACAGCAGAGACAGCCAGAGACAGACAGAGACAGACAGAGACAGACAGAGACAGACAGACAGACAGAGACAGACAGACACAGACAGAGACAGACAGACACAGACAGAGACAGACAGACACAGACAGACACAGACAGACACAGACAGAGACAGATAGAGACAGACAGAGACAGACAGAGACAGATAGAGACAGATAGAGACAGATAGAGACAGACAGAGACAGACAGAGACAGACAGACACAGATAGACACAGACAGACACAGACTTCGGGTTCGTGTTCGAGTTTGGGTTTGGGTCTGGGTTTGAGTTTGGGTCTGGGTTTGGGTTTGGGTTTGGGTTTGGGTTTGGGTTTGGGTTTGGGTTTGAGTTTGGGTTTGGGTTTGGGTTTGGGTTTGGGTCTGGGTTCGGGTTTGGGTTTGGGTTTGGGTTTGGGTTTGGGTTTGGGTTTGGGTTTGGGTTTGGGTTTGGGCTTGGGTTTGGGTTTGAATTTGGGTTTGGGTTTGGGTTTGGCTTTGGGTTTGACTTTGGGTTTGGGTTTGAAATTTGGATTTGGGTTTGGGTTTGGATTTGGGTTTGGAGTTGGGTTTGGGGTTGGGTTTGGATTTTGGTTTGGGTTTGGGTTTGGATTTGGGTTTGGGTAATAACAGAGAGACTGAGAGACAGAGAGAGACATAGGGAGACAGACAGAGACAGACAGAGACAGACAGAGACAGACAGAGATAGACACAGGCAGACAGAGACAGACAGAGACAGACAGAGACAGACAGAGACAGACAGAGACAGACAGAGACAGACAGAGACAGACAGAGACAGACAGAGACAGACAGAGACAGACAGAGACAGAAAGAAACAGACAGAGACAGACAGAGACAGACAAAGACAGACAGAGACAGACAGAGACAGACAGAGACAGACAGAGACAGACAGAGACAGACAGAGACAGACAGAGACAGACAGAGACAGACAGAGACAGACAGAGGCAGACAGAGACAGACAGAGACAGAAAGAAACAGACAGAGACAGACAGAGACAGACAAAGACAGACAGAGACAGACAGAGACAGACAGAGACAGACAGAGACAGACAGAGACAGACAGAGACAGACAGAGACAGACACAGACAGACACAGACCGACAGAGACAGACAGAGATAGACACAGACAGACACAGACCGACAGAGACAGACAGAGACAGACAGAGACAGACAGAGACAGAGAGAGACAGAAAGAGACAGAGAGTTACAAAGAGAGACAGAGAGAGACAGAGCGAGACAGAGAGAGACAGAGAGAGACAGAGAGAGAAAGAGAGAGACAGAGAGACACAGAGAGGGACAGACAGAGACATACAGAGACAGAGAGAGACAGACGGAGACAGACAGAGACAGACAGAGACAGACAGAGACAGACAGAGACAGACAGAGACAGACAGAGACAGACAGAGACAGACAGAGACAGACAGACAGACAGCGACAGACAAAGACAGACAGAGACAGACAGAGACAGACAAAGACAGACAGAGACAGACCGAGACACACAGAGACAGACAGAGACAGACAGAGGCAGACAGAGACAGACAGAAACAGACGGAGACAGCCAGAGACAGACAGAGACAGACAGAGACAAACAGAGACAGACAGAGACAGACAGAGACAGACAGAGAAAGACAGAGACAGACAGAGACAGACAGAGACAGACAGAGACAGACAGAGACAGACAGAGACAGACAGAGACAGACAGAGACAGACAGACAGAGACAGACAGACCGACAGAGACAGACAGAGACAGACAGACACAGACAGAGACAGACAGACACAGACAGAGACAGACAGACACAGACAGACACAGACAGAGACAGATGGAGACAGACAGAGACAGACAGACACAGACAGAGACAGACAGACACAGACAGACACAGACAGAGACAGATGGAGACAGACAGAGACAGACAGAGACAGATAGAGACAGATAAAGACAGACAGAGACAGACTGAGACAGACAGACACAGATAGACACAGACAGACACAGAGTTCGGGTTCGTGTTCGAGTTTGGGTTTGGGTCTGGGTTTGGGTTTGGGTCTGGGTTTGGGTTTGGGTTTGGGTTTGGGTTTGGGTTTGGGTTTGGGTTTGGGTTTGGGTTTGGGTTTGGGTTTGGGTAATAACAGAGAGACTGAGAGTCAGAGAAAGACATAGAGAGACAGACAGAGACAGACAGAGACATACAGAGACAGACAGAGACAGACAGAGACAGACAGAGACAGACAGAGACAGACAGAGACAGACAGACACAGACAGAGACAGACAGACACAGACAGAGACAGACAGACACAGACAGACACAGACAGAGACAGATGGAGACAGACAGAGACAGACAGAGACAGATAGAGACAGATAGAGACAGATAAAGACAGACAGAGACAGACAGAGACAGACAGACACAGATAGACACAGACAGACACAGAGTTCGGGTTCGTGTTCGAGTTTGGGTTTGGGTCTGGGTTTGGGTTTGGGTCTGGGTTTGGGTTTGGGTTTGGGTTTGGGTTTGGGTTTGGGTTTGTGTTTGGGTTTGGGTTTGGGTTTGGGTTTGGGTTTGGGTTTGGGTTTGGGTTTGGGTAATAACAGAGAGACTGAGAGTCAGAGAAAGACATAGAGAGACAGACAGAGACAGACAGAGACATACAGAGACAGACAGAGACAGACAGAGACAGACAGAGACAGACAGAGACAGACAGAGACAGACAGAGACAGACAGAGACAGACAGAGACAGACAGAGACAGAGAGAGACAGACGGAGACAGACAGAGACAGACAGAGACAGACAGAGACAGACAGAGACAGACAGAGACAGACAGAGACAGACAGAGACAGACAGAGACAGACAGAGACAGACAGAGACAGACAGAGACAGACAGAGACAGACAGACAGACAGAGACAGACAGAGACAGACAGAGACAGACAGAGACAGACAAAGACAGACAGAGACAGACAGAGACACACAGAGACAGACAGAGACAGACAGAGACAGACAGAGACAGACAGAAAAAGACAGAGACAGACAGAAACAGACGGAGACAGCCAGAGACAGACAGAGACAGACAGAGACAAACAGAGACAGACAGAGACAGACAGAGACAGACAGAGACAGACAGAGAAAGACAGAGACAGACAGAGACAGACAGAGACAGACAGAGACAGACAGAGACAGACAGAGACAGACAGAGACAGACAGAGACAGACAGAGACAGACAGAGACAGACAGACAGACAGAGACAGACAGAGACAGACAGACACAGACAGAGACAGACAGACACAGCCAGAGACAGACAGACACAGACAGAGACAGATAGAGACAGACAGAGACAGACAGGGACAGATAGAGACAGATAGAGACAGACAGAGACAGACAGAGACAGACAGACACAGATAGACACAGACAGACACAGATAGACACAGACAGACACAGAGTTCGGGTTAGTGTTCGAGTTTGGGTTTGGGTCTGGGTTTGGGTTTGGGTCTGGGTTTGGGTTTGGGTTTGGGTTTGGGTTTGGGTTTGGGTTTGGGTTTGGGTTTGGGTTTGGGTTTGGGTAATAACAGAGAGACTGAGAGTCAGAGAAAGACATAGAGAGACAGACAGAGACAGACAGAGACATACAGAGACAGACAGAGACAGACAGAGACAGACAGAGACAGACAGAGACAGACAGAGATGGACACAGACAGACACAGACCGACAGAGACAGAGACAGACAGAGACAGACAGAGACAGACAGAGACAGACAAAGACAGGCAGAGACAGACAGAGACACACAGAGACAGACAGAGACAGACAGAGACAGACAGAGACAGACAGAGACAGACAGAGACAGACAGAGACGGACAGAGACAGACAGAGACAGACAGAGACAGACAGAGACAGACAGAGACAGACAGACAGACAGAGACAGACAGAGACAGACAGACACAGACAGACACAGACAGACACAGATAGACACAGACAGACACAGAGTTCGGGTTCGTGTTTGGGTTTGGGTTTGGGTCTGGGTTTGGGTTTGGGTCTGGGTTCGGGTTTGCGTTTGGGTTTGGGTTCGGGTTTGGGTTTGGGTTTGGGTTTGGGTTTGGGTTCGGGTTTGGGTTTGGGTTTGAATTTGGGTTTGGGTTTGGGTTTGGCTTTGGGTTTGGCTTTGGGTTTGGGTTTGAAATTTGGATTTGGGTTTGGGTTTGGATTTGGGTTTGGAGTTGGGTTTGGGGTTGGGTTTGGATTTTGGTATGGGTTTGGGTTTGGGTTTGGGTTTGGGTAATAACAGAGAGACTGAGAGACAGAGAGAGACATAGGGAGACAGACAGAGACAGACAGAGACAGACAGAGACAGACAGAGATAGACACAGGCAGACACAGACAGACAGAGACAGACAGAGACAGACAGAGACAGACAGAGACAGACAGAGACAGACAGAGACAGACAGAGACAGACAGAGGCAGACAGAGACAGACAGAGACAGACAGAGACAGACAGAGACAGACAGAGACAGACAGAGACAGACAGAGACGGACAGAGACAGACAGAGACAGACAGAGACAGACAGAGACAGACAGAGACAGACAGACAGACAGAGACAGACAGAGACAGACAGACACAGACAGAGACAGACAGACACAGACAGACACAGACAGACACAGATAGACACAGACAGACACAGACAGAGACAGACAGACACAGACAGACACAGACAGACACAGATAGACACAGACAGACACAGAGTTCGGGTTCGTGTTTGGGTTTGGGTTTGGGTCTGGGTTTGGGTTTGGGTCTGGGTTCGGGTTTGCGTTTGGGTTTGGGTTCGGGTTTGGGTTTGGGTTTGGGTTTGGGTTTGGGTTCGGGTTTGGGTTTGGGTTTGAATTTGGGTTTGGGTTTGGGTTTGGCTTTGGGTTTGGCTTTGGGTTTGGGTTTGAAATTTGGATTTGGGTTTGGGTTTGGATTTGGGTTTGGAGTTGGGTTTGGGGTTGGGTTTGGATTTTGGTTTGGGTTTGGGTTTGGGTTTGGGTTTGGGTAATAACAGAGAGACTGAGAGACAGAGAGAGACATAGGGAGACAGACAGAGACAGACAGAGACAGACAGAGACAGACAGAGATAGACACAGGCAGACACAGACAGACAGAGACAGACAGAGACAGACAGAGACAGACAGAGACAGACAGAGTCAGACAGAGACAGACAGAGACAGACAGAGACAGACAGAGGCAGACAGAGACAGACAGAGACAGAAAGAAACAGACAGAGACAGACAGAGACAGACAAAGACAGACAGAGACAGACAGAGACAGACAGAGACAGACAGAGACAGACAGAGACAGACAGAGACAGACAGAGACAGACACAGACAGACACAGACCGACAGAGACAGACAGAGATAGACAGAGACAGACACAGACCGACAGAGACAGACAGAGACAGACAGAGACAGAGAGAGACAGAGAGAGACAGAAAGAGACAGAGAGTTACAAAGAGAGACAGAGAGAGACAGAGCGAGACAGAGAGAGACAGAGAGAGAAAGAGAGACACAGAGAGACACAGAGAGGGACAGACAGAGACATACAGAGACAGAGAGAGACAGACGGAGACAGACAGAGACAGACAGAGACAGACAGAGACAGACAGAGACAGACAGAGACAGACAGAGATAGACACAGACAGACACAGACCGACAGAGACAGAGACAGACAGAGACAGACAGAGACAGACAGAGACAGACAAAGACAGGCAGAGACAGACAGAGACACACAGAGACAGACAGAGACAGACAGAGACAGACAGAGACAGACAGAGACAGACAGAGACAGACAGAGACAGACAGAGATAGACAGAGACAGACAGAGACAGACAGAGACAGACAGAGAGAGACAGACAGACAGAGACAGACAGAGACAGACAGACACAGACAGAGACAGACAGACACAGACAGACACAGATAGACACAGACAGACACAGAGTTCGGGTTCGTGTTTGGGTTTGCGTTTGGGTTTGGGTTCGGGTTTGGGTTTGGGTTTGGGTTTGAGTTTGGGTTTGGGTTTGGGTTCGGGTTTGGGTTTGGGTTTGAATTTGGGTTTAGGTTTGGGTTTGGCTTTGGGTTTGGCTTTGGGTTTGGGTTTGAAATTTGGATTTGGGTTTGGGTTTGGATTTGGGTTTGGAGTTGGGTTTGGGGTTGGGTTTGGATTTTGGTTTGGGTTTGGGTTTGGGTTTGGGTTTGGGTAATAACAGAGAGACTGAGAGACAGAGAGAGACATAGGGAGACAGACAGAGACAGACAGAGACAGACAGAGACAGACAGAGATAGACACAGGCAGACACAGACAGACAGAGACAGACAGAGACAGACAGAGACAGACAGAGACAGACAGAGACAGACAGAGACAGACAGAGACAGACAGAGGCAGACAGAGACAGACAGAGACAGAAAGAAACAGACAGAGACAGACAGAGACAGACAAAGACAGACAGAGACAGACAGAGACAGACAGAGACAGACAGAGACAGACAGAGACAGACAGAGACAGACAGAGACAGACACAGACAGACACAGACCGACAGAGACAGACAGAGATAGACACAGACAGACACAGACCGACAGAGACAGACAGAGACAGACAGAGACAGAGAGAGACAGAGCGAGACAGAGAGAGACAGAGAGAGACAGAGAGAGAAAGAGAGAGACAGAGAGACACAGAGAGGGACAGACAGAGACATACAGAGACAGAGAGAGACAGACGGAGACAGGCAGAGACAGACAGAGACAGACAGAGACAGACAGAGACAGACAGAGACAGACAGAGACAGACAGAGACAGACAGAGACAGACAGAGACAGACAGAGACAGACAGAGACAGACAGAGACAGACAGAGACAGACAGAGACAGACAGAGACAGACAGAGACAGACAGAGACAGACAGAGACAGACAGAGACAGACAGAGGCAGACAGAGACAGACAGAGACAGAAAGAAACAGACAGAGATAGACAGAGACAGACAAAGACAGACAGAGACAGACAGAGACAGACAGAGACAGACAGAGACAGACAGAGACAGACAGAGACAGACAGAGACAGACAGAGACAGACAGAGACAGACACAGACAGACACAGACCGACAGAGACAGACAGAGATAGACACAGACAGACACAGACCGACAGAGACAGACAGAGACAGACAGAGACAGAAAGAGACAGAGAGTTACAAAGAGAGACAGAGAGAGACAGTGCAAGACAGAGAGAGACAGAGATAGACAGAGAGAGAAAGAGAGAGACAGAGAGACACAGAGAGAGACAGACAGAGACATACAGAGACAGCGAGAGACAGACGGAGACAGACAGAGACAGACAGAGACAGACAGAGACAGACAGAGACAGACAGAGACAGACAGAGACAGACAGAGACAGACAGAGACAGACAGACAGACAAAGACAGACAGAGACAGACAGAGACAGACAGAGACAGACAAAGACAGACAGAGACAGACAGAGACACACAGAGACAGACAGAGACAGACAGAGACAGACAGAAAAAGACAGAGACAGACAGAAACAGACGGAGACAGCCAGAGACAGACAGAGACAGACAAAGACAAACAGAGACAGACAGAGACAGACAGAGACAGACAGAGACAGACAGAGACAGACAGAGACAGACAGAGACAGACAGAAAAAGACAGAGACAGACAGAAACAGACGGAGACAGCCAGAGACAGACAGAGACAGACAAAGACAAACAGAGACAGACAGAGACAGACAGAGACAGACAGAGAAAGACAGAGACAGACAGAGACAGACAGAGACAGACAGAGACAGACAGAGACAGACAGAGACAGACAGAGACAGACAGAGACAGCAGAGACAGCCAGAGACAGACAGAGACAGACAGAGACAGACAGAGACAGACAGACAGACAGAGACAGACAGACACAGACAGAGACAGACAGACACAGACAGAGACAGACAGACACAGACAGACACAGACAGACACAGACAGAGACAGATAGAGACAGACAGAGACAGACAGAGACAGATAGAGACAGATAGAGACAGATAGAGACAGACAGAGACAGACAGAGACAGACAGACACAGATAGACACAGACAGACACAGACTTCGGGTTCGTGTTCGAGTTTGGGTTTGGGTCTGGGTTTGAGTTTGGGTCTGGGTTTGGGTTTGGGTTTGGGTTTGGGTTTGGGTTTGGGTTTGGGTTTGAGTTTGGGTTTGGGTTTGGGTTTGGGTTTGGGTCTGGGTTCGGGTTTGGGTTTGGGTTTGGGTTTGGGTTTGGGTTTGGGTTTGGGTTTGGGTTTGGGTTTGGGCTTGGGTTTGGGTTTGAATTTGGGTTTGGGTTTGGGTTTGGCTTTGGGTTTGACTTTGGGTTTGGGTTTGAAATTTGGATTTGGGTTTGGGTTTGGATTTGGGTTTGGAGTTGGGTTTGGGGTTGGGTTTGGATTTTGGTTTGGGTTTGGGTTTGGATTTGGGTTTGGGTAATAACAGAGAGACTGAGAGACAGAGAGAGACATAGGGAGACAGACAGAGACAGACAGAGACAGACAGAGACAGACAGAGATAGACACAGGCAGACAGAGACAGACAGAGACAGACAGAGACAGACAGAGACAGACAGAGACAGACAGAGACAGACAGAGACAGACAGAGACAGACAGAGACAGACAGAGACAGACAGAGACAGACAGAGACAGAAAGAAACAGACAGAGACAGACAGAGACAGACAAAGACAGACAGAGACAGACAGAGACAGACAGAGACAGACAGAGACAGACAGAGACAGACAGAGACAGACAGAGACAGACAGAGACAGACAGAGACAGACAGAGGCAGACAGAGACAGACAGAGACAGAAAGAAACAGACAGAGACAGACAGAGACAGACAAAGACAGACAGAGACAGACAGAGACAGACAGAGACAGACAGAGACAGACAGAGACAGACAGAGACAGACAGAGACAGACACAGACAGACACAGACCGACAGAGACAGACAGAGATAGACACAGACAGACACAGACCGACAGAGACAGACAGAGACAGACAGAGACAGACAGAGACAGAGAGAGACAGAAAGAGACAGAGAGTTACAAAGAGAGACAGAGAGAGACAGAGCGAGACAGAGAGAGACAGAGAGAGACAGAGAGAGAAAGAGAGAGACAGAGAGACACAGAGAGGGACAGACAGAGACATACAGAGACAGAGAGAGACAGACGGAGACAGACAGAGACAGACAGAGACAGACAGAGACAGACAGAGACAGACAGAGACAGACAGAGACAGACAGAGACAGACAGAGACAGACAGAGACAGACAGAGACAGACAGACAGACAGCGACAGACAAAGACAGACAGAGACAGACAGAGACAGACAAAGACAGACAGAGACAGACCGAGACACACAGAGACAGACAGAGACAGACAGAGGCAGACAGAGACAGACAGAAACAGACGGAGACAGCCAGAGACAGACAGAGACAGACAGAGACAAACAGAGACAGACAGAGACAGACAGAGACAGACAGAGAAAGACAGAGACAGACAGAGACAGACAGAGACAGACAGAGACAGACAGAGACAGACAGAGACAGACAGAGACAGACAGAGACAGACAGACAGAGACAGACAGACAGACAGAGACAGACAGAGACAGACAGACACAGACAGAGACAGACAGACACAGACAGAGACAGACAGACACAGACAGACACAGACAGAGACAGATGGAGACAGACAGAGACAGACAGACACAGACAGAGACAGACAGACACAGACAGACACAGACAGAGACAGATGGAGACAGACAGAGACAGACAGAGACAGATAGAGACAGATAAAGACAGACAGAGACAGACTGAGACAGACAGACACAGATAGACACAGACAGACACAGAGTTCGGGTTCGTGTTCGAGTTTGGGTTTGGGTCTGGGTTTGGGTTTGGGTCTGGGTTTGGGTTTGGGTTTGGGTTTGGGTTTGGGTTTGGGTTTGGGTTTGGGTTTGGGTTTGGGTTTGGGTTTGGGTAATAACAGAGAGACTGAGAGTCAGAGAAAGACATAGAGAGACAGACAGAGACAGACAGAGACATACAGAGACAGACAGAGACAGACAGAGACAGACAGAGACAGACAGAGACAGACAGAGACAGACAGACACAGACAGAGACAGACAGACACAGACAGAGACAGACAGACACAGACAGACACAGACAGAGACAGATGGAGACAGACAGAGACAGACAGAGACAGATAGAGACAGATAGAGACAGATAAAGACAGACAGAGACAGACAGAGACAGACAGACACAGATAGACACAGACAGACACAGAGTTCGGGTTCGTGTTCGAGTTTGGGTTTGGGTCTGGGTTTGGGTTTGGGTCTGGGTTTGGGTTTGGGTTTGGGTTTGGGTTTGGGTTTGGGTTTGTGTTTGGGTTTGGGTTTGGGTTTGGGTTTGGGTTTGGGTTTGGGTTTGGGTTTGGGTAATAACAGAGAGACTGAGAGTCAGAGAAAGACATAGAGAGACAGACAGAGACAGACAGAGACATACAGAGACAGACAGAGACAGACAGAGACAGACAGAGACAGACAGAGACAGACAGAGACAGACAGAGACAGACAGAGACAGACAGAGACAGACAGAGACAGACAGAGACAGAGAGAGACAGACGGAGACAGACAGAGACAGACAGAGACAGACAGAGACAGACAGAGACAGACAGAGACAGACAGAGACAGACAGAGACAGACAGAGACAGACAGAGACAGACAGAGACAGACAGAGACAGACAGAGACAGACAGACAGACAGAGACAGACAGAGACAGACAGAGACAGACAGAGACAGACAAAGACAGACAGAGACAGACAGAGACACACAGAGACAGACAGAGACAGACAGAGACAGACAGAGACAGACAGAAAAAGACAGAGACAGACAGAAACAGACGGAGACAGCCAGAGACAGACAGAGACAGACAGAGACAAACAGAGACAGACAGAGACAGACAGAGACAGACAGAGACAGACAGAGAAAGACAGAGACAGACAGAGACAGACAGAGACAGACAGAGACAGACAGAGACAGACAGAGACAGACAGAGACAGACAGAGACAGACAGAGACAGACAGAGACAGACAGACAGACAGAGACAGACAGAGACAGACAGACACAGACAGAGACAGACAGACACAGCCAGAGACAGACAGACACAGACAGAGACAGATAGAGACAGACAGAGACAGACAGGGACAGATAGAGACAGATAGAGACAGACAGAGACAGACAGAGACAGACAGACACAGATAGACACAGACAGACACAGATAGACACAGACAGACACAGAGTTCGGGTTAGTGTTCGAGTTTGGGTTTGGGTCTGGGTTTGGGTTTGGGTCTGGGTTTGGGTTTGGGTTTGGGTTTGGGTTTGGGTTTGGGTTTGGGTTTGGGTTTGGGTTTGGGTTTGGGTAATAACAGAGAGACTGAGAGTCAGAGAAAGACATAGAGAGACAGACAGAGACAGACAGAGACATACAGAGACAGACAGAGACAGACAGAGACAGACAGAGACAGACAGAGACAGACAGAGATGGACACAGACAGACACAGACCGACAGAGACAGAGACAGACAGAGACAGACAGAGACAGACAGAGACAGACAGAGACAGACAAAGACAGGCAGAGACAGACAGAGACACACAGAGACAGACAGAGACAGACAGAGACAGACAGAGACAGACAGAGACAGACAGAGACAGACAGAGACGGACAGAGACAGACAGAGACAGACAGAGACAGACAGAGACAGACAGAGACAGACAGACAGACAGAGACAGACAGAGACAGACAGACACAGACAGACACAGACAGACACAGATAGACACAGACAGACACAGAGTTCGGGTTCGTGTTTGGGTTTGGGTTTGGGTCTGGGTTTGGGTTTGGGTCTGGGTTCGGGTTTGCGTTTGGGTTTGGGTTCGGGTTTGGGTTTGGGTTTGGGTTTGGGTTTGGGTTCGGGTTTGGGTTTGGGTTTGAATTTGGGTTTGGGTTTGGGTTTGGCTTTGGGTTTGGCTTTGGGTTTGGGTTTGAAATTTGGATTTGGGTTTGGGTTTGGATTTGGGTTTGGAGTTGGGTTTGGGGTTGGGTTTGGATTTTGGTATGGGTTTGGGTTTGGGTTTGGGTTTGGGTAATAACAGAGAGACTGAGAGACAGAGAGAGACATAGGGAGACAGACAGAGACAGACAGAGACAGACAGAGACAGACAGAGATAGACACAGGCAGACACAGACAGACAGAGACAGACAGAGACAGACAGAGACAGACAGAGACAGACAGAGACAGACAGAGACAGACAGAGACAGACAGAGGCAGACAGAGACAGACAGAGACAGACAGAGACAGACAGAGACAGACAGAGACAGACAGAGACAGACAGAGACGGACAGAGACAGACAGAGACAGACAGAGACAGACAGAGACAGACAGAGACAGACAGACAGACAGAGACAGACAGAGACAGACAGACACAGACAGAGACAGACAGACACAGACAGACACAGATAGACACAGACAGACACAGAGTTCGGGTTCGTGTTTGGGTTTGGGTTTGGGTCTGGGTTTGGGTTTGGGTCTGGGTTCGGGTTTGCGTTTGGGTTTGGGTTCGGGTTTGGGTTTGGGTTTGGGTTTGGGTTTGGGTTCGGGTTTGGGTTTGGGTTTGAATTTGGGTTTGGGTTTGGGTTTGGCTTTGGGTTTGGCTTTGGGTTTGGGTTTGAAATTTGGATTTGGGTTTGGGTTTGGATTTGGGTTTGGAGTTGGGTTTGGGGTTGGGTTTGGATTTTGGTTTGGGTTTGGGTTTGGGTTTGGGTTTGGGTAATAACAGAGAGACTGAGAGACAGAGAGAGACATAGGGAGACAGACAGAGACAGACAGAGACAGACAGAGACAGACAGAGATAGACACAGGCAGACACAGACAGACAGAGACAGACAGAGACAGACAGAGACAGACAGAGACAGACAGAGTCAGACAGAGACAGACAGAGACAGACAGAGACAGACAGAGGCAGACAGAGACAGACAGAGACAGAAAGAAACAGACAGAGACAGACAGAGACAGACAAAGACAGACAGAGACAGACAGAGACAGACAGAGACAGACAGAGACAGACAGAGACAGACAGAGACAGACAGAGACAGACACAGACAGACACAGACCGACAGAGACAGACAGAGATAGACAGAGACAGACACAGACCGACAGAGACAGACAGAGACAGACAGAGACAGAGAGAGACAGAGAGAGACAGAAAGAGACAGAGAGTTACAAAGAGAGACAGAGAGAGACAGAGCGAGACAGAGAGAGACAGAGAGAGAAAGAGAGACACAGAGAGACACAGAGAGGGACAGACAGAGACATACAGAGACAGAGAGAGACAGACGGAGACAGACAGAGACAGACAGAGACAGACAGAGACAGACAGAGACAGACAGAGACAGACAGAGATAGACACAGACAGACACAGACCGACAGAGACAGAGACAGACAGAGACAGACAGAGACAGACAGAGACAGACAAAGACAGGCAGAGACAGACAGAGACACACAGAGACAGACAGAGACAGACAGAGACAGACAGAGACAGACAGAGACAGACAGAGACAGACAGAGACGGACAGAGATAGACAGAGACAGACAGAGACAGACAGAGACAGACAGAGAGAGACAGACAGACAGAGACAGACAGAGACAGACAGACACAGACAGAGACAGACAGACACAGACAGACACAGATAGACACAGACAGACACAGAGTTCGGGTTCGTGTTTGGGTTTGCGTTTGGGTTTGGGTTCGGGTTTGGGTTTGGGTTTGGGTTTGAGTTTGGGTTTGGGTTTGGGTTCGGGTTTGGGTTTGGGTTTGAATTTGGGTTTAGGTTTGGGTTTGGCTTTGGGTTTGGCTTTGGGTTTGGGTTTGAAATTTGGATTTGGGTTTGGGTTTGGATTTGGGTTTGGAGTTGGGTTTGGGGTTGGGTTTGGATTTTGGTTTGGGTTTGGGTTTGGGTTTGGGTTTGGGTAATAACAGAGAGACTGAGAGACAGAGAGAGACATAGGGAGACAGACAGAGACAGACAGAGACAGACAGAGACAGACAGAGATAGACACAGGCAGACACAGACAGACAGAGACAGACAGAGACAGACAGAGACAGACAGAGACAGACAGAGACAGACAGAGACAGACAGAGACAGACAGAGGCAGACAGAGACAGACAGAGACAGAAAGAAACAGACAGAGACAGACAGAGACAGACAAAGACAGACAGAGACAGACAGAGACAGACAGAGACAGACAGAGACAGACAGAGACAGACAGAGACAGACAGAGACAGACAGAGACAGACACAGACCGACAGAGACAGACAGAGATAGACACAGACAGACACAGACCGACAGAGACAGACAGAGACAGACAGAGACAGAGAGAGACAGAGCGAGACAGAGAGAGACAGAGAGAGACAGAGAGAGAAAGAGAGAGACAGAGAGACACAGAGAGGGACAGACAGAGACATACAGAGACAGAGAGAGACAGACGGAGACAGGCAGAGACAGACAGAGACAGACAGAGACAGACAGAGACAGACAGAGACAGACAGAGACAGACAGAGACAGACAGAGACAGACAGAGACAGACAGAGACAGACAGAGACAGACAGAGACAGACAGAGACAGACAGAGACAGACAGAGACAGACAGAGACAGACAGAGACAGACAGAGACAGACAGAGGCAGACAGAGACAGACAGAGACAGAAAGAAACAGACAGAGATAGACAGAGACAGACAAAGACAGACAGAGACAGACAGAGACAGACAGAGACAGACAGAGACAGACAGAGACAGACAGAGACAGACAGAGACAGACACAGACAGACACAGACCGACAGAGACAGACAGAGATAGACACAGACAGACACAGACCGACAGAGACAGACAGAGACAGACAGAGACAGAAAGAGACAGAGAGTTACAAAGAGAGACAGAGAGAGACAGTGCAAGACAGAGAGAGACAGAGATAGACAGAGAGAGAAAGAGAGAGACAGAGAGACACAGAGAGAGACAGACAGAGACATACAGAGACAGCGAGAGACAGACGGAGACAGACAGAGACAGACAGAGACAGACAGAGACAGACAGAGACAGACAGAGACAGACAGAGACAGACAGAGACAGACAGAGACAGACAGACAGACAAAGACAGACAGAGACAGACAGAGACAGACAGAGACAGACAAAGACAGACAGAGACAGACAGAGACACACAGAGACAGACAGAGACAGACAGAGACAGACAGAAAAAGACAGAGACAGACAGAAACAGACGGAGACAGCCAGAGACAGACAGAGACAGACAAAGACAAACAGAGACAGACAGAGACAGACAGAGACAGACAGAGACAGACAGAGACAGACAGAGACAGACAGAGACAGACAGAAAAAGACAGAGACAGACAGAAACAGACGGAGACAGCCAGAGACAGACAGAGACAGACAAAGACAAACAGAGACAGACAGAGACAGACAGAGACAGACAGGGAAAGACAGAGACAGACAGAGACAGACAGAGACAGACAGAGACAGACAGAGACAGACAGAGACAGACAGAGACAGACAGAGACAGCAGAGACAGCCAGAGACAGACAGAGACAGACAGAGACAGACAGAGACAGACAGACAGACAGAGACAGACAGACACAGACAGAGACAGACAGACACAGACAGAGACAGACAGACACAGACAGACACAGACAGACACAGACAGAGACAGATAGAGACAGACAGAGACAGACAGAGACAGATAGAGACAGATAGAGACAGATAGAGACAGACAGAGACAGACAGAGACAGACAGACACAGATAGACACAGACAGACACAGACTTCGGGTTCGTGTTCGAGTTTGGGTTTGGGTCTGGGTTTGAGTTTGGGTCTGGGTTTGGGTTTGGGTTTGGGTTTGGGTTTGGGTTTGGGTTTGGGTTTGAGTTTGGGTTTGGGTTTGGGTTTGGGTTTGGGTCTGGGTTCGGGTTTGGGTTTGGGTTTGGGTTTGGGTTTGGGTTTGGGTTTGGGTTTGGGTTTGGGCTTGGGTTTGGGTTTGAATTTGGGTTTGGGTTTGGGTTTGGCTTTGGGTTTGACTTTGGGTTTGGGTTTGAAATTTGGATTTGGGTTTGGGTTTGGATTTGGGTTTGGAGTTGGGTTTGGGGTTGGGTTTGGATTTTGGTTTGGGTTTGGGTTTGGATTTGGGTTTGGGTAATAACAGAGAGACTGAGAGACAGAGAGAGACATAGGGAGACAGACAGAGACAGACAGAGACAGACAGAGACAGACAGAGATAGACACAGGCAGACAGAGACAGACAGAGACAGACAGAGACAGACAGAGACAGACAGAGACAGACAGAGACAGACAGAGACAGACAGAGACAGACAGAGACAGACAGAGACAGACAGAGACAGACAGAGACAGAAAGAAACAGACAGAGACAGACAGAGACAGACAAAGACAGACAGAGACAGACAGAGACAGACAGAGACAGACAGAGACAGACAGAGACAGACAGAGACAGACAGAGACAGACACAGACAGACACAGACCGACAGAGACAGACAGAGATAGACACAGACAGACACAGACCGACAGAGACAGACAGAGACAGACAGAGACAGAGAGAGACAGAAAGAGACAGAGAGTTACAAAGAGAGACAGAGAGAGACAGAGCGAGACAGAGAGAGACAGAGAGAGACAGAGAGAGAAAGAGAGAGACAGAGAGACACAGAGAGGGACAGACAGAGACATACAGAGACAGAGAGAGACAGACGGAGACAGACAGAGACAGACAGAGACAGACAGAGACAGACAGAGACAGACAGAGACAGACAGAGACAGACAGAGACAGACAGAGACAGACAGAGACAGACAGAGACAGACAGAGACAGACAGAGACAGACAGAGACAGACAGAGACAGACAGAGGCAGACAGAGACAGACAGAGACAGAAAGAAACAGACAGAGACAGACAGAGACAGACAAAGACAGACAGAGACAGACAGAGACAGACAGAGACAGACAGAGACAGACAGAGACAGACAGAGACAGACAGAGACAGACACAGACAGACACAGACCGACAGAGACAGACAGAGATAGACACAGACAGACACAGACCGACAGAGACAGACAGAGACAGACAGAGACAGACAGAGACAGAGAGAGACAGAAAGAGACAGAGAGTTACAAAGAGAGACAGAGAGAGACAGAGCGAGACAGAGAGAGACAGAGAGAGACAGAGAGAGAAAGAGAGAGACAGAGAGACACAGAGAGGGACAGACAGAGACATACAGAGACAGAGAGAGACAGACGGAGACAGACAGAGACAGACAGAGACAGACAGAGACAGACAGAGACAGACAGAGACAGACAGAGACAGACAGAGACAGACAGAGACAGACAGAGACAGACAGAGACAGACAGACAGACAGCGACAGACAAAGACAGACAGAGACAGACAGAGACAGACAAAGACAGACAGAGACAGACCGAGACACACAGAGACAGACAGAGACAGACAGAGGCAGACAGAGACAGACAGAAACAGACGGAGACAGCCAGAGACAGACAGAGACAGACAGAGACAAACAGAGACAGACAGAGACAGACAGAGACAGACAGAGAAAGACAGAGACAGACAGAGACAGACAGAGACAGACAGAGACAGACAGAGACAGACAGAGACAGACAGAGACAGACAGAGACAGACAGACAGAGACAGACAGACAGACAGAGACAGACAGAGACAGACAGACACAGACAGAGACAGACAGACACAGACAGAGACAGACAGACACAGACAGACACAGACAGAGACAGATGGAGACAGACAGAGACAGACAGACACAGACAGAGACAGACAGACACAGACAGACACAGACAGAGACAGATGGAGCCAGACAGAGACAGACAGAGACAGATAGAGACAGATAAAGACAGACAGAGACAGACTGAGACAGACAGACACAGATAGACACAGACAGACACAGAGTTCGGGTTCGTGTTCGAGTTTGGGTTTGGGTCTGGGTTTGGGTTTGGGTCTGGGTTTGGGTTTGGGTTTGGGTTTGGGTTTGGGTTTGGGTTTGGGTTTGGGTTTGGGTTTGGGTTTGGGTTTCGGTTTGGGTTTGGGTAATAACAGAGAGACTGAGAGTCAGAGAAAGACATAGAGAGACAGACAGAGACAGACAGAGACATACAGAGACAGACAGAGACAGACAGAGACAGACAGAGACAGACAGAGACAGACAGAGACAGACAGAGACAGACAGAGACAGACAGACACAGACAGAGACAGACAGACACAGACAGAGACAGACAGACACGGACAGACACAGACAGAGACAGATGGAGACAGACAGAGACAGACAGAGACAGATAGAGACAGATAGAGACAGATAAAGACAGACAGAGACAGACAGAGACAGACAGACACAGATAGACACAGACAGACACAGAGTTCGGGTTCGTGTTCGAGTTTGGGTTTGGGTCTGGGTTTGGGTTTGGGTCTGGGTTTGGGTTTGGGTTTGGGTTTGGGTTTGGGTTTGGGTTTGTGTTTGGGTTTGGGTTTGGGTTTGGGTTTGGGTTTGGGTTTGGGTTTGGGTTTGGGTAATAACAGAGAGACTGAGAGTCAGAGAAAGACATAGAGAGACAGACAGAGACAGACAGAGACATACAGAGACAGACAGAGACAGACAGAGATAGACACAGGCAGACAGAGACAGACAGAGACAGACAGAGACAGACAGAGACAGACAGAGACAGACAGAGACAGACAGAGACAGACAGAGACAGACAGAGACAGACAGAGACAGACAGAGACAGACAGAGACAGAAAGAAACAGACAGAGACAGACAGAGACAGACAAAGACAGACAGAGACAGACAGAGACAGACAGAGACAGACAGAGACAGACAGAGACAGACAGAGACAGACAGAGACAGACACAGACAGACACAGACCGACAGAGACAGACAGAGATAGACACAGACAGACACAGACCGACAGAGACAGACAGAGACAGACAGAGACAGAGAGAGACAGAAAGAGACAGAGAGTTACAAAGAGAGACAGAGAGAGACAGAGCGAGACAGAGAGAGACAGAGAGAGACAGAGAGAGAAAGAGAGAGACAGAGAGACACAGAGAGGGACAGACAGAGACATACAGAGACAGAGAGAGACAGACGGAGACAGACAGAGACAGACAGAGACAGACAGAGACAGACAGAGACAGACAGAGACAGACAGAGACAGACAGAGACAGACAGAGACAGACAGAGACAGACAGAGACAGACAGAGACAGACAGAGACAGACAGAGACAGACAGAGACAGACAGAGGCAGACAGAGACAGACAGAGACAGAAAGAAACAGACAGAGACAGACAGAGACAGACAAAGACAGACAGAGACAGACAGAGACAGACAGAGACAGACAGAGACAGACAGAGACAGACAGAGACAGACAGAGACAGACAGAGACAGACACAGACAGACACAGACCGACAGAGACAGACAGAGATAGACACAGACAGACACAGACCGACAGAGACAGACAGAGACAGACAGAGACAGACAGAGACAGAGAGAGACAGAAAGAGACAGAGAGTTACAAAGAGAGACAGAGAGAGACAGAGCGAGACAGAGAGAGACAGAGAGAGACAGAGAGAGAAAGAGAGAGACAGAGAGACACAGAGAGGGACAGACAGAGACATACAGAGACAGAGAGAGACAGACGGAGACAGACAGAGACAGACAGAGACAGACAGAGACAGACAGAGACAGACAGAGACAGACAGAGACAGACAGAGACAGACAGAGACAGACAGAGACAGACAGAGACAGACAGACAGACAGCGACAGACAAAGACAGACAGAGACAGACAGAGACAGACAAAGACAGACAGAGACAGACCGAGACACACAGAGACAGACAGAGACAGACAGAGGCAGACAGAGACAGACAGAAACAGACGGAGACAGCCAGAGACAGACAGAGACAGACAGAGACAAACAGAGACAGACAGAGACAGACAGAGACAGACAGAGAAAGACAGAGACAGACAGAGACAGACAGAGACAGACAGAGACAGACAGAGACAGACAGAGACAGACAGAGACAGACAGAGACAGACAGACAGAGACAGACAGACAGACAGAGACAGACAGAGACAGACAGACACAGACAGAGACAGACAGACACAGACAGAGACAGACAGACACAGACAGACACAGACAGAGACAGATGGAGACAGACAGAGACAGACAGACACAGACAGAGACAGACAGACACAGACAGACACAGACAGAGACAGATGGAGCCAGACAGAGACAGACAGAGACAGATAGAGACAGATAAAGACAGACAGAGACAGACTGAGACAGACAGACACAGATAGACACAGACAGACACAGAGTTCGGGTTCGTGTTCGAGTTTGGGTTTGGGTCTGGGTTTGGGTTTGGGTCTGGGTTTGGGTTTGGGTTTGGGTTTGGGTTTGGGTTTGGGTTTGGGTTTGGGTTTGGGTTTGGGTTTGGGTTTCGGTTTGGGTTTGGGTAATAACAGAGAGACTGAGAGTCAGAGAAAGACATAGAGAGACAGACAGAGACAGACAGAGACATACAGAGACAGACAGAGACAGACAGAGACAGACAGAGACAGACAGAGACAGACAGAGACAGACAGAGACAGACAGAGACAGACAGACACAGACAGAGACAGACAGACACAGACAGAGACAGACAGACACGGACAGACACAGACAGAGACAGATGGAGACAGACAGAGACAGACAGAGACAGATAGAGACAGATAGAGACAGATAAAGACAGACAGAGACAGACAGAGACAGACAGACACAGATAGACACAGACAGACACAGAGTTCGGGTTCGTGTTCGAGTTTGGGTTTGGGTCTGGGTTTGGGTTTGGGTCTGGGTTTGGGTTTGGGTTTGGGTTTGGGTTTGGGTTTGGGTTTGTGTTTGGGTTTGGGTTTGGGTTTGGGTTTGGGTTTGGGTTTGGGTTTGGGTTTGGGTAATAACAGAGAGACTGAGAGTCAGAGAAAGACATAGAGAGACAGACAGAGACAGACAGAGACATACAGAGACAGACAGAGACAGACAGAGACAGACAGAGACAGACAGAGACAGACAGAGACAGACAGAGACAGACAGAGACAGACAGAGACAGAGAGAGACAGACGGAGACAGACAGAGACAGACAGAGACAGACAGAGACAGACAGAGACAGACAGAGACAGACAGAGACAGACAGAGACAGACAGAGACAGACAGAGACAGACAGAGACAGACAGAGACAGACAGAGACAGACAGACAGACAGAGACAGACAGAGACAGACAGAGACAGACAGAGACAGACAAAGACAGACAGAGACAGACAGAGACACACAGAGACAGACAGAGACAGACAGAGACAGACAGAGACAGACAGAGACAGACAGAAAAAGACAGAGACAGACAGAAACAGACGGAGACAGCCAGAGACAGACAGAGACAGACAGAGACAAACAGAGACAGACAGAGACAGACAGAGACAGACAGAGACAGACAGAGAAAGACAGAGACAGACAGAGACAGACAGAGACAGACAGAGACAGACAGAGACAGACAGAGACAGACAGAGACAGACAGAGACAGACAGAGACAGACAGACAGACAGAGACAGACAGAGACAGACAGACACAGACAGAGACAGACAGACACAGCCAGAGACAGACAGACACAGACAGAGACAGATAGAGACAGACAGAGACAGACAGGGACAGATAGAGACAGATAGAGACAGACAGAGACAGACAGAGACAGACAGACACAGATAGACACAGACAGACACAGATAGACACAGACAGACACAGAGTTCGGGTTAGTGTTCGAGTTTGGGTTTGGGTCTGGGTTTGGGTTTGGGTTTGGGTTTGGGTTTGGGTTTGGGTTTGGGTTTGGGTTTGGGTTTGGGTAATAACAGAGAGACTGAGAGTCAGAGAAAGACATAGAGAGACAGACAGAGACAGACAGAGACATACAGAGACAGACAGAGACAGACAGAGACAGACAGAGACAGACAGAGACAGACAGAGATGGACACAGACAGACACAGACCGAGAGAGACAGAGACAGACAGAGACAGACAGAGACAGACAGAGACAGACAAAGACAGGCAGAGACAGACAGAGACACACAGAGACAGACAGAGACAGACAGAGACAGACAGAGACAGACAGAGACAGACAGAGACAGACAGAGACGGACAGAGACAGACAGAGACAGACAGAGACAGACAGAGACAGACAGAGACAGACAGACAGACAGAGACAGACAGAGACAGACAGACACAGACAGACACAGACAGACACAGATAGACACAGACAGACACAGAGTTCGGGTTCGTGTTTGGGTTTGGGTTTGGGTCTGGGTTTGGGTTTGGGTCTGGGTTCGGGTTTGCGTTTGGGTTTGGGTTCGGGTTTGGGTTTGGGTTTGGGTTTGGGTTTGGGTTCGGGTTTGGGTTTGGGTTTGAATTTGGGTTTGGGTTTGGGTTTGGCTTTGGGTTTGGCTTTGGGTTTGGGTTTGAAATTTGGATTTGGGTTTGGGTTTGGATTTGGGTTTGGAGTTGGGTTTGGGGTTGGGTTTGGATTTTGGTTTGGGTTTGGGTTTGGGTTTGGGTTTGGGTAATAACAGAGAGACTGAGAGACAGAGAGAGACATAGGGAGACAGACAGAGACAGACAGAGACAGACAGAGACAGACAGAGATAGACACAGGCAGACACAGACAGACAGAGACAGACAGAGACAGACAGAGACAGACAGAGACAGACAGAGACAGACAGAGACAGACAGAGACAGACAGAGGCAGACAGAGACAGACAGAGACAGAAAGAAACAGACAGAGACAGACAGAGACAGACAAAGACAGACAGAGACAGACAGAGACAGACAGAGACAGACAGAGACAGACAGAGACAGACAGAGACAGACACAGACAGACACAGACCGACAGAGACAGACAGAGATAGACACAGACAGACACAGACCGACAGAGACAGACAGAGACAGACAGAGACAGAGAGAGACAGAGAGAGACAGAGAGAGACAGAAAGAGACAGAGAGTTACAAAGAGAGACAGAGAGAGACAGAGCGAGACAGAGAGAGACAGAGAGAGAAAGAGAGACACAGAGAGACACAGAGAGGGACAGACAGAGACATACAGAGACAGAGAGAGACAGACGGAGACAGACAGAGACAGACGGAGACAGACAGAGACAGACAGAGACAGACAGAGACAGACAGAGATAGACACAGACAGACACAGACCGACAGAGACAGAGACAGACAGAGACAGACAGAGACAGACAGAGACAGACAAAGACAGGCAGAGACAGACAGAGACACACAGAGACAGACAGAGACAGACAGAGACAGACAGAGACAGACAGAGACAGACAGAGACGGACAGAGATAGACAGAGACAGACAGAGACAGACAGAGACAGACAGAGAGAGACAGACAGACAGAGACAGACAGAGACAGACAGACACAGACAGAGACAGACAGACACAGACAGACACAGATAGACACAGACAGACACAGAGTTCGGGTTCGTGTTTGGGTTTGCGTTTGGGTTTGGGTTCGGGTTTGGGTTTGGGTTTGGGTTTGAGTTTGGGTTTGGGTTTGGGTTCGGGTTTGGGTTTGGGTTTGAATTTGGGTTTAGGTTTGGGTTTGGCTTTGGGTTTGGCTTTGGGTTTGGGTTTGAAATTTGGATTTGGGTTTGGGTTTGGATTTGGGTTTGGAGTTGGGTTTGGGGTTGGGTTTGGATTTTGGTTTGGGTTTGGGTTTGGGTTTGGGTTTGGGTAATAACAGAGAGACTGAGAGACAGAGAGAGACATAGGGAGACAGACAGAGACAGACAGAGACAGACAGAGACAGACAGAGACAGACAGAGACAGACAGAGACAGACAGAGACAGACAGCGATAGACACAGGCAGACACAGACAGACAGAGACAGACAGAGACAGACAGAGACAGACAGAGACAGACAGAGACAGACAGAGACAGACAGAGACAGACAGAGGCAGACAGAGACAGACAGAGACAGAAAGAAACAGACAGAGACAGACAGAGACAGACAGAGACAGACAGAGACAGACAGAGACAGACAGAGACAGACAGAGACAGACAGAGACAGACAGAGACAGACAGAGACAGACAGAGACAGACAGAGACAGACAGAGGCAGACAGAGACAGACAGAGACAGAAAGAAACAGACAGAGACAGACAGAGACAGACAAAGACAGACAGAGACAGACAGAGACAGACAGAGACAGACAGAGACAGACAGAGACAGACAGAGACAGACAGAGACAGACAGAGACAGACACAGACAGACACAGACCGACAGAGACAGACAGAGATAGACACAGACAGACACAGACCGACAGAGACAGACAGAGACAGACAGAGACAGACAGAGACAGAGAGAGACAGAAAGAGACAGAGAGTTACAAAGAGAGACAGAGAGAGACAGAGCGAGACAGAGAGAGACAGAGAGAGACAGAGAGAGAAAGAGAGAGACAGAGAGACACAGAGAGGGACAGACAGAGACATACAGAGACAGAGAGAGACAGACGGAGACAGACAGAGACAGACAGAGACAGACAGAGACAGACAGAGACAGACAGAGACAGACAGAGACAGACAGAGACAGACAGAGACAGACAGAGACAGACAGAGACAGACAGAGACAGACAGAGACAGACAGAGACAGACAGACAGACAGCGACAGACAAAGACAGACAGAGACAGACAGAGACAGACAAAGACAGACAGAGACAGACCGAGACACACAGAGACAGACAGAGACAGACAGAGGCAGACAGAGACAGACAGAAAAAGACAGAGACAGACAGAAACAGACGGAGACAGCCAGAGACAGACAGAGACAGACAGAGACAAACAGAGACAGACAGAGACAGACAGAGACAGACAGAGAAAGACAGAGACAGACAGAGACAGACAGAGACAGACAGAGACAGACAGAGACAGACAGAGACAGACAGAGACAGACAGAGACAGACAGAGACAGACAGACAGAGACAGACAGACAGAGACAGACAGACAGAGACAGACAGACAGACAGAGACAGACAGAGACAGACAGACACAGACAGAGACAGACAGACACAGACAGAGACAGACAGACACAGACAGACACAGACAGAGACAGATGGAGACAGACAGAGACAGACAGACACAGACAGAGACAGACAGACACAGACAGACACAGACAGAGACAGATGGAGACAGACAGAGACAGACAGAGACAGATAGAGACAGATAAAGACAGACAGAGACAGACTGAGACAGACAGACACAGATAGACACAGACAGACACAGAGTTCGGGTTCGTGTTCGAGTTTGGGTTTGGGTCTGGGTTTGGGTTTGGGTCTGGGTTTGGGTTTGGGTTTGGGTTTGGGTTTGGGTTTGGGTTTGGGTTTGGGTTTGGCTTTGGGTTTGGGTTTGGGTTTGGGTAATAACAGAGAGACTGAGAGTCAGAGAAAGACACAGAGAGACACAGAGAGGGACAGACAGAGACATACAGAGACAGAGAGAGACAGACGGAGACAGACAGAGACAGACGGAGACAGACAGAGACAGACAGAGACAGACAGAGACAGACAGAGATAGACACAGACAGACACAGACCGACAGAGACAGAGACAGACAGAGACAGACAGAGACAGACAGAGACAGACAAAGACAGGCAGAGACAGACAGAGACACACAGAGACAGACAGAGACAGACAGAGACAGACAGAGACAGACAGAGACAGACAGAGACGGACAGAGATAGACAGAGACAGACAGAGACAGACAGAGACAGACAGAGAGAGACAGACAGACAGAGACAGACAGAGACAGACAGACACAGACAGAGACAGACAGACACAGACAGACACAGATAGACACAGACAGACACAGAGTTCGGGTTCGTGTTTGGGTTTGCGTTTGGGTTTGGGTTCGGGTTTGGGTTTGGGTTTGGGTTTGAGTTTGGGTTTGGGTTTGGGTTCGGGTTTGGGTTTGGGTTTGAATTTGGGTTTAGGTTTGGGTTTGGCTTTGGGTTTGGCTTTGGGTTTGGGTTTGAAATTTGGATTTGGGTTTGGGTTTGGATTTGGGTTTGGAGTTGGGTTTGGGGTTGGGTTTGGATTTTGGTTTGGGTTTGGGTTTGGGTTTGGGTTTGGGTAATAACAGAGAGACTGAGAGACAGAGAGAGACATAGGGAGACAGACAGAGACAGACAGAGACAGACAGAGACAGACAGAGACAGACAGAGACAGACAGAGACAGACAGAGACAGACAGCGATAGACACAGGCAGACACAGACAGACAGAGACAGACAGAGACAGACAGAGACAGACAGAGACAGACAGAGACAGACAGAGACAGACAGAGACAGACAGAGGCAGACAGAGACAGACAGAGACAGAAAGAAACAGACAGAGACAGACAGAGACAGACAGAGACAGACAGAGACAGACAGAGACAGACAGAGACAGACAGAGACAGACAGAGACAGACAGAGACAGACAGAGACAGACAGAGACAGACAGAGACAGACAGAGGCAGACAGAGACAGACAGAGACAGAAAGAAACAGACAGAGACAGACAGAGACAGACAAAGACAGACAGAGACAGACAGAGACAGACAGAGACAGACAGAGACAGACAGAGACAGACAGAGACAGACAGAGACAGACAGAGACAGACACAGACAGACACAGACCGACAGAGACAGACAGAGATAGACACAGACAGACACAGACCGACAGAGACAGACAGAGACAGACAGAGACAGACAGAGACAGAGAGAGACAGAAAGAGACAGAGAGTTACAAAGAGAGACAGAGAGAGACAGAGCGAGACAGAGAGAGACAGAGAGAGACAGAGAGAGAAAGAGAGAGACAGAGAGACACAGAGAGGGACAGACAGAGACATACAGAGACAGAGAGAGACAGACGGAGACAGACAGAGACAGACAGAGACAGACAGAGACAGACAGAGACAGACAGAGACAGACAGAGACAGACAGAGACAGACAGAGACAGACAGAGACAGACAGAGACAGACAGAGACAGACAGAGACAGACAGAGACAGACAGACAGACAGCGACAGACAAAGACAGACAGAGACAGACAGAGACAGACAAAGACAGACAGAGACAGACCGAGACACACAGAGACAGACAGAGACAGACAGAGGCAGACAGAGACAGACAGAAAAAGACAGAGACAGACAGAAACAGACGGAGACAGCCAGAGACAGACAGAGACAGACAGAGACAAACAGAGACAGACAGAGACAGACAGAGACAGACAGAGACAGACAGAGACAGACAGAGACAGACAGACAGAGACAGACAGACAGAGACAGACAGACAGAGACAGACAGACAGACAGAGACAGACAGAGACAGACAGACACAGACAGAGACAGACAGACACAGACAGAGACAGACAGACACAGACAGACACAGACAGAGACAGATGGAGACAGACAGAGACAGACAGACACAGACAGAGACAGACAGACACAGACAGACACAGACAGAGACAGATGGAGACAGACAGAGACAGACAGAGACAGATAGAGACAGATAAAGACAGACAGAGACAGACTGAGACAGACAGACACAGATAGACACAGACAGACACAGAGTTCGGGTTCGTGTTCGAGTTTGGGTTTGGGTCTGGGTTTGGGTTTGGGTCTGGGTTTGGGTTTGGGTTTGGGTTTGGGTTTGGGTTTGGGTTTGGGTTTGGGTTTGGCTTTGGGTTTGGGTTTGGGTTTGGGTAATAACAGAGAGACTGAGAGTCAGAGAAAGACATAGAGAGACAGACAGAGACAGACAGAGACATACAGAGACAGACAGAGACAGACAGAGACAGACAGAGACAGACAGAGACAGACAGAGACAGACAGAGACAGACAGAGACAGACAGAGACAGAGAGAGACAGACGGAGACATACAGAGACAGACAGAGACAGACAGAGACAGACAGAGACAGACAGACACAGACAGACACAGACAGAGACAGACAGACACAGACAGAGACAGACAGACACAGACAGACACAGACAGAGACAGATGGAGACAGACAGAGACAGACAGAGACAGATAGAGACAGATAGAGACAGATAAAGACAGACAGAGACAGACAGAGACAGACAGACACAGATAGACACAGACAGACACAGAGTTCGGGTTCGTGTTCGAGTTTGGGTTTGGGTCTGGGTTTGGGTTTGGGTCTGGGTTTGGGTTTGGGTTTGGGTTTGGGTTTGGGTTTGGGTTTGTGTTTGGGTTTGGGTTTGGGTTTGGGTTTGGGTTTGGGTTTGGGTTTGGGTTTGGGTAATAACAGAGAGACTGAGAGTCAGAGAAAGACATAGAGAGACAGACAGAGACAGACAGAGACATACAGAGACAGACAGAGACAGACAGAGACAGACAGAGACAGACAGAGACAGACAGAGACAGACAGAGACAGAGAGAGACAGACGGAGACAGACAGAGACAGACAGAGACAGACAGAGACAGACAGAGACAGACAGAGACAGACAGAGACAGACAGAGACAGACAGAGACAGACAGAGACAGACAGAGACAGACAGAGACAGACAGAGACAGACAGAGACAGACAGAGACAGACAGACAGACAGAGACAGACAGAGACAGACAGAGACAGACAGAGACAGACAAAGACAGACAGAGACAGACAGAGACACACAGAGACAGACAGAGACAGACAGAGACAGACAGAGACAGACAGAAAAAGACAGAGACAGACAGAAACAGACGGAGACAGCCAGAGACAGACAGAGACAGACAGAGACAAACAGAGACAGACAGAGACAGACAGAGACAGACAGAGACAGACAGAGAAAGACAGAGACAGACAGAGACAGACAGAGACAGACAGAGACAGACAGAGACAGACAGAGACAGACAGAGACAGACAGAGACAGACAGAGACAGACAGAGACAGACAGAGACAGACAGACAGACAGAGACAGACAGAGACAGACAGACACAGACAGAGACAGACAGACACAGCCAGAGACAGACAGACACAGACAGAGACAGATAGAGACAGACAGAGACAGACAGGGACAGATAGAGACAGACAGAGACAGACAGAGACAGACAGAAAAAGACAGAGACAGACAGAAACAGACGGAGACAGCCAGAGACAGACAGAGACAGACAGAGACAAACAGAGACAGACAGAGACAGACAGAGACAGACAGAGACAGACAGAGAAAGACAGAGACAGACAGAGACAGACAGAGACAGACAGAGACAGACAGAGACAGACAGAGACAGACAGAGACAGACAGAGACAGACAGAGACAGACAGACAGACAGAGACAGACAGAGACAGACAGACACAGACAGAGACAGACAGACACAGCCAGAGACAGACAGACACAGACAGAGACAGATAGAGACAGACAGAGACAGACAGGGACAGATAGAGACAGATAGAGACAGACAGAGACAGACAGAGACAGACAGACACAGATAGACACAGACAGACACAGATAGACACAGACAGACACAGAGTTCGGGTTAGTGTTCGAGTTTGGGTTTGGGTCTGGGTTTGGGTTTGGGTCTGGGTTTGGGTTTGGGTTTGGGTTTGGGTTTGGGTTTGGGTTTGGGTTTGGGTTTGGGTTTGGGTAATAACAGAGAGACTGAGAGTCAGAGAAAGACATAGAGAGACAGACAGAGACAGACAGAGACATACAGAGACAGACAGAGACAGACAGAGACAGACAGAGACAGACAGAGACAGACAGAGATGGACACAGACAGACACAGACCGACAGAGACAGAGACAGACAGAGACAGACAGAGACAGACAGAGACAGACAGAGACAGACAGAGACAGACAGAGACAGACAGAGACAGACAGAGACAGACAGAGACAGACAGAGACAGACAGACAGACAGAGACAGACAGAGACAGACAGAGACAGACAGAGACAGACAAAGACAGACAGAGACAGACAGAGACACACAGAGACAGACAGAGACAGACAGAGACAGACAGAGACAGACAGAAAAAGACAGAGACAGACAGAAACAGACGGAGACAGCCAGAGACAGACAGAGACAGACAGAGACAAACAGAGACAGACAGAGACAGACAGAGACAGACAGAGACAGACAGAGAAAGACAGAGACAGACAGAGACAGACAGAGACAGACAGAGACAGACAGAGACAGACAGAGACAGACAGAGACAGACAGAGACAGACAGAGACAGACAGACAGACAGAGACAGACAGAGACAGACAGACACAGACAGAGACAGACAGACACAGCCAGAGACAGACAGACACAGACAGAGACAGACAGAGACAGACAGAGACAGACAGAGACAGACAGAGACAGACAGACAGACAGAGACAGACAGAGACAGACAGACACAGACAGACACAGACAGACACAGATAGACACAGACAGACACAGAGTTCGGGTTCGTGTTTGGGTTTGGGTTTGGGTCTGGGTTTGGGTTTGGGTCTGGGTTCGGGTTTGCGTTTGGGTTTGGGTTCGGGTTTGGGTTTGGGTTTGGGTTTGGGTTTGGGTAATAACAGAGAGACTGAGAGTCAGAGAAAGACATAGAGAGACAGACAGAGACAGACAGAGACATACAGAGACAGACAGAGACAGACAGAGACAGACAGAGACAGACAGAGACAGACAGAGATGGACACAGACAGACACAGACCGACAGAGACAGAGACAGACAGAGACAGACAGAGACAGACAGAGACAGACAAAGACAGGCAGAGACAGACAGAGACACACAGAGACAGACAGAGACAGACAGAGACAGACAGAGACAGACAGAGACAGACAGAGACAGACAGAGACGGACAGAGACAGACAGAGACAGACAGAGACAGACAGAGACAGACAGAGACAGACAGACAGACAGAGACAGACAGAGACAGACAGACACAGACAGAGACAGACAGACACAGACAGACACAGATAGACACAGACAGACACAGAGTTCGGGTTCGTGTTTGGGTTTGGGTTTGGGTCTGGGTTTGGGTTTGGGTCTGGGTTCGGGTTTGCGTTTGGGTTTGGGTTCGGGTTTGGGTTTGGGTTTGGGTTTGGGTTTGGGTTTGGGTTTGGGTTTGGGTTCGGGTTTGGGTTTGGGTTTGAATTTGGGTTTGGGTTTGGGTTTGGCTTTGGGTTTGGCTTTGGGTTTGGGTTTGAAATTTGGATTTGGGTTTGGGTTTGGATTTGGGTTTGGAGTTGGGTTTGGGGTTGGGTTTGGATTTTGGTTTGGGTTTGGGTTTGGGTTTGGGTTTGGGTAATAACAGAGAGACTGAGAGACAGAGAGAGACATAGGGAGACAGACAGAGACAGACAGAGACAGACAGAGACAGACAGAGATAGACACAGGCAGACACAGACAGACAGAGACAGACAGAGACAGACAGAGACAGACAGAGACAGACAGAGTCAGACAGAGACAGACAGAGACAGACAGAGACAGACAGAGGCAGACAGAGACAGACAGAGACAGAAAGAAACAGACAGAGACAGACAGAGACAGACAAAGACAGACAGAGACAGACAGAGACAGACAGAGACAGACAGAGACAGACAGAGACAGACAGAGACAGACAGAGACAGACAGAGACAGACACAGACAGACACAGACCGACAGAGACAGACAGAGATAGACAGAGACAGACACAGACCGACAGAGACAGACAGAGACAGACAGAGACAGAGAGAGACAGAGAGAGACAGAAAGAGACAGAGAGTTACAAAGAGAGACAGAGAGAGACAGAGCGAGACAGAGAGAGACAGAGAGAGAAAGAGAGACACAGAGAGACACAGAGAGGGACAGACAGAGACATACAGAGACAGAGAGAGACAGACGGAGACAGACAGAGACAAACAGAGACAGACAGAGACAGACAGAGACAGACAGAGACAGACAGAGATAGACACAGACAGACACAGACCGACAGAGACAGAGACAGACAGAGACAGACAGAGACAGACAGAGACAGACAAAGACAGGCAGAGACAGACAGAGACACACAGAGACAGACAGAGACAGACAGAGACAGACAGAGACAGACAGAGACAGACAGAGACGGACAGAGATAGACAGAGACAGACAGAGACAGACAGAGACAGACAGAGAGAGACAGACAGACAGAGACAGACAGAGACAGACAGACACAGACAGAGACAGACAGACACAGACAGACACAGATAGACACAGACAGACACAGAGTTCGGGTTCGTGTTTGGGTTTGCGTTTGGGTTTGGGTTCGGGTTTGGGTTTGGGTTTGGGTTTGAGTTTGGGTTTGGGTTTGGGTTCGGGTTTGGGTTTGGGTTTGAATTTGGGTTTAGGTTTGGGTTTGGCTTTGGGTTTGGCTTTGGGTTTGGGTTTGAAATTTGGATTTGGGTTTGGGTTTGGATTTGGGTTTGGAGTTGGGTTTGGGGTTGGGTTTGGATTTTGGTTTGGGTTTGGGTTTGGGTTTGGGTTTGGGTAATAACAGAGAGACTGAGAGACAGAGAGAGACATAGGGAGACAGACAGAGACAGACAGAGACAGACAGAGACAGACAGAGATAGACACAGGCAGACACAGACAGACAGAGACAGACAGAGACAGACAGAGACAGACAGAGACAGACAGAGACAGACAGAGACAGACAGAGACAGACAGAGGCAGACAGAGACAGACAGAGACAGAAAGAAACAGACAGAGACAGACAGAGACAGACAAAGACAGACAGAGACAGACAGAGACAGACAGAGACAGACAGAGACAGACAGAGACAGACAGAGACAGACAGAGACAGACACAGACAGACACAGACCGACAGAGACAGACAGAGATAGACACAGACAGACACAGACCGACAGAGACAGACAGAGACAGACAGAGACAGAGAGAGACAGAGCGAGACAGAGAGAGACAGAGAGAGACAGAGAGAGAAAGAGAGAGACAGAGAGACACAGAGAGGGACAGACAGAGACATACAGAGACAGAGAGAGACAGACGGAGACAGGCAGAGACAGACAGAGACAGACAGAGACAGACAGAGACAGACAGAGACAGACAGAGACAGACAGAGACAGACAGAGACAGACAGAGACAGACAGAGACAGACAGAGACAGACAGAGACAGACAGAGACAGACAGAGACAGACAGAGACAGACAGAGACAGACAGAGACAGACAGAGGCAGACAGAGACAGACAGAGACAGAAAGAAACAGACAGAGATAGACAGAGACAGACAAAGACAGACAGAGACAGACAGAGACAGACAGAGACAGACAGAGACAGACAGAGACAGACAGAGACAGACAGAGACAGACACAGACAGACACAGACCGACAGAGACAGACAGAGATAGACACAGACAGACACAGACCGACAGAGACAGACAGAGACAGACAGAGACAGAAAGAGACAGAGAGTTACAAAGAGAGACAGAGAGAGACAGTGCAAGACAGAGAGAGACAGAGATAGACAGAGAGAGAAAGAGAGAGACAGAGAGACACAGAGAGAGACAGACAGAGACATACAGAGACAGCGAGAGACAGACGGAGACAGACAGAGACAGACAGAGACAGACAGAGACAGACAGAGACAGACAGAGACAGACAGAGACAGACAGAGACAGACAGAGACAGACAGACAGACAAAGACAGACAGAGACAGACAGAGACAGACAGAGACAGACAAAGACAGACAGAGACAGACAGAGACACACAGAGACAGACAGAGACAGACAGAGACAGACAGAAAAAGACAGAGACAGACAGAAACAGACGGAGACAGCCAGAGACAGACAGAGACAGACAAAGACAAACAGAGACAGACAGAGACAGACAGAGACAGACAGAGACAGACAGAGACAGACAGAGACAGACAGAGACAGACAGAAAAAGACAGAGACAGACAGAAACAGACGGAGACAGCCAGAGACAGACAGAGACAGACAAAGACAAACAGAGACAGACAGAGACAGACAGAGACAGACAGAGAAAGACAGAGACAGACAGAGACAGACAGAGACAGACAGAGACAGACAGAGACAGACAGAGACAGACAGAGACAGACAGAGACAGCAGAGACAGCCAGAGACAGACAGAGACAGACAGAGACAGACAGAGACAGACAGACAGACAGAGACAGACAGACACAGACAGAGACAGACAGACACAGACAGAGACAGACAGACACAGACAGACACAGACAGACACAGACAGAGACAGATAGAGACAGACAGAGACAGACAGAGACAGATAGAGACAGATAGAGACAGATAGAGACAGACAGAGACAGACAGAGACAGACAGACACAGATAGACACAGACAGACACAGACTTCGGGTTCGTGTTCGAGTTTGGGTTTGGGTCTGGGTTTGAGTTTGGGTCTGGGTTTGGGTTTGGGTTTGGGTTTGGGTTTGGGTTTGAGTTTGGGTTTGGGTTTGGGTTTGGGTTTGGGTCTGGGTTCGGGTTTGGGTTTGGGTTTGGGTTTGGGTTTGGGTTTGGGTTTGGGTTTGGGTTTGGGTTTGGGTTTGGGTTTGGGTTTGGGTTTGGGTTTGAATTTGGGTTTGGGTTTGGGTTTGGCTTTGGGTTTGACTTTGGGTTTGGGTTTGAAATTTGGATTTGGGTTTGGGTTTGGATTTGGGTTTGGAGTTGGGTTTGGGGTTGGGTTTGGATTTTGGTTTGGGTTTGGGTTTGGATTTGGGTTTGGGTAATAACAGAGAGACTGAGAGACAGAGAGAGACATAGGGAGACAGACAGAGACAGACAGAGACAGACAGAGACAGACAGAGATAGACACAGGCAGACAGAGACAGACAGAGACAGACAGAGACAGACAGAGACAGACAGAGACAGACAGAGACAGACAGAGACAGACAGAGACAGACAGAGACAGACAGAGACAGAAAGAAACAGATAGAGACAGACAGAGACAGACAAAGACAGACAGAGACAGACAGAGACAGACAGAGACAGACAGAGACAGACAGAGACAGACAGAGACAGACAGAGACAGACACAGACAGACACAGACCGACAGAGACAGACAGAGATAGACACAGACAGACACAGACCGACAGAGACAGACAGAGACAGACAGAGACAGAGAGAGACAGAAAGAGACAGAGAGTTACAAAGAGAGACAGAGAGAGACAGAGCGAGACAGAGAGAGACAGAGAGAGACAGAGAGAGAAAGAGAGACACAGAGAGGGACAGACAGAGACATACAGAGACATACAGAGACAGAGAGAGACAGACGGAGACAGACAGAGACAGACAGAGACAGACAGAGACAGACAGAGACAGACAGAGACAGACAGAGACAGACAGAGACAGACAGAGACAGACAGAGACAGACAGAGACAGACAGAGACAGACAGAGACAGACAGAGACAGACAGAGGCAGACAGAGACAGACAGAGACAGAAAGAAACAGACAGAGACAGACAGAGACAGACAAAGACAGACAGAGACAGACAGAGACAGACAGAGACAGACAGAGACAGACAGAGACAGACAGAGACAGACAGAGACAGACACAGACAGACACAGACCGACAGAGACAGACAGAGATAGACACAGACAGACACAGACCGACAGAGACAGACAGAGACAGACAGAGACAGACAGAGACAGACAGAGACAGAGAGAGACAGAAAGAGACAGAGAGTTACAAAGAGAGACAGAGAGAGACAGAGCGAGACAGAGAGAGACAGAGAGAGACAGAGAGAGAAAGAGAGAGACAGAGAGACACAGAGAGGGACAGACAGAGACATACAGAGACAGAGAGAGACAGACGGAGACAGACAGAGACAGACAGAGACAGACAGAGACAGACAGAGACAGACAGAGACAGACAGAGACAGACAGAGACAGACAGAGACAGACAGAGACAGACAGAGACAGACAGACAGACAGCGACAGACAAAGACAGACAGAGACAGACAGAGACAGACAAAGACAGACAGAGACAGACCGAGACACACAGAGACAGACAGAGACAGACAGAGGCAGACAGAGACAGACAGAAACAGACGGAGACAGCCAGAGACAGACAGAGACAGACAGAGACAAACAGAGACAGACAGAGACAGACAGAGACAGACAGAGAAAGACAGAGACAGACAGAGACAGACAGAGACAGACAGAGACAGACAGAGACAGACAGAGACAGACAGAGACAGACAGAGACAGACAGACAGAGACAGACAGACAGACAGAGACAGACAGAGACAGACAGACACAGACAGAGACAGACAGACACAGACAGAGACAGACAGACACAGACAGACACAGACAGAGACAGATGGAGACAGACAGAGACAGACAGACACAGACAGAGACAGACAGACACAGACAGACACAGACAGAGACAGATGGAGACAGACAGAGACAGACAGAGACAGATAGAGACAGATAAAGACAGACAGAGACAGACTGAGACAGACAGACACAGATAGACACAGACAGACACAGAGTTCGGGTTCGTGTTCGAGTTTGGGTTTGGGTCTGGGTTTGGGTTTGGGTCTGGGTTTGGGTTTGGGTTTGGGTTTGGGTTTGGGTTTGGGTTTGGGTTTGGGTTTGGGTTTGGGTTTGGGTTTGGGTTTGGGTTTGGGTAATAACAGAGAGACTGAGAGTCAGAGAAAGACATAGAGAGACAGACAGAGACAGACAGAGACATACAGAGACAGACAGAGACAGACAGAGACAGACAGAGACAGACAGAGACAGACAGAGACAGACAGACACAGACAGAGACAGACAGACACAGACAGAGACAGACAGACACAGACAGACACAGACAGAGACAGATGGAGACAGACAGAGACAGACAGAGACAGATAGAGACAGATAGAGACAGATAAAGACAGACAGAGACAGACAGAGACAGACAGACACAGATAGACACAGACAGACACAGAGTTCGGGTTCGTGTTCGAGTTTGGGTTTGGGTCTGGGTTTGGGTTTGGGTCTGGGTTTGGGTTTGGGTTTGGGTTTGGGTTTGGGTTTGGGTTTGTGTTTGGGTTTGGGTTTGGGTTTGGGTTTGGGTTTGGGTTTGGGTTTGGGTTTGGGTAATAACAGAGAGACTGAGAGTCAGAGAAAGACATAGAGAGACAGACAGAGACAGACAGAGACATACAGAGACAGACAGAGACAGACAGAGACAGACAGAGACAGACAGAGACAGACAGAGACAGACAGAGACAGACAGAGACAGACAGAGACAGACAGAGACAGAGAGAGACAGACGGAGACAGACAGAGACAGACAGAGACAGACAGAGACAGACAGAGACAGACAGAGACAGACAGAGACAGACAGAGACAGACAGAGACAGACAGAGACAGACAGAGACAGACAGAGACAGACAGAGACAGACAGAGACAGACAGACAGACAGAGACAGACAGAGACAGACAGAGACAGACAGAGACAGACAAAGACAGACAGAGACAGACAGAGACACACAGAGACAGACAGAGACAGACAGAGACAGACAGAGACAGACAGAGACAGACAGAAAAAGACAGAGACAGACAGAAACAGACGGAGACAGCCAGAGACAGACAGAGACAGACAGAGACAAACAGAGACAGACAGAGACAGACAGAGACAGACAGAGACAGACAGAGAAAGACAGAGACAGACAGAGACAGACAGAGACAGACAGAGACAGACAGAGACAGACAGAGACAGACAGAGACAGACAGAGACAGACAGAGACAGACAGAGACAGACAGACAGACAGAGACAGACAGAGACAGACAGAGACAGACAGAGACAGACAGAGACAGACAGAGACAGACAGAGACGGACAGAGACAGACAGAGACAGACAGAGACAGACAGAGACAGACAGAGACAGACAGACAGACAGAGACAGACAGAGACAGACAGACACAGACAGACACAGACAGACACAGATAGACACAGACAGACACAGAGTTCGGGTTCGTGTTTGGGTTTGGGTTTGGGTCTGGGTTTGGGTTTGGGTCTGGGTTCGGGTTTGCGTTTGGGTTTGGGTTCGGGTTTGGGTTTGGGTTTGGGTTTGGGTTTGGGTTCGGGTTTGGGTTTGGGTTTGAATTTGGGTTTGGGTTTGGGTTTGGCTTTGGGTTTGGCTTTGGGTTTGGGTTTGAAATTTGGATTTGGGTTTGGGTTTGGATTTGGGTTTGGAGTTGGGTTTGGGGTTGGGTTTGGATTTTGGTTTGGGTTTGGGTTTGGGTTTGGGTTTGGGTAATAACAGAGAGACTGAGAGACAGAGAGAGACATAGGGAGACAGACAGAGACAGACAGAGACAGACAGAGACAGACAGAGATAGACACAGGCAGACACAGACAGACAGAGACAGACAGAGACAGACAGAGACAGACAGAGACAGACAGAGACAGACAGAGACAGACAGAGACAGACAGAGGCAGACAGAGACAGACAGAGACAGACAGAGACAGACAGAGACAGACAGAGACAGACAGAGACAGACAGAGACGGACAGAGACAGACAGAGACAGACAGAGACAGACAGAGACAGACAGAGACAGACAGACAGACAGAGACAGACAGAGACAGACAGACACAGACAGAGACAGACAGACACAGACAGACACAGATAGACACAGACAGACACAGAGTTCGGGTTCGTGTTTGGGTTTGGGTTTGGGTCTGGGTTTGGGTTTGGGTCTGGGTTCGGGTTTGCGTTTGGGTTTGGGTTCGGGTTTGGGTTTGGGTTTGGGTTTGGGTTTGGGTTCGGGTTTGGGTTTGGGTTTGAATTTGGGTTTGGGTTTGGGTTTGGCTTTGGGTTTGGCTTTGGGTTTGGGTTTGAAATTTGGATTTGGGTTTGGGTTTGGATTTGGGTTTGGAGTTGGGTTTGGGGTTGGGTTTGGATTTTGGTTTGGGTTTGGGTTTGGGTTTGGGTTTGGGTAATAACAGAGAGACTGAGAGACAGAGAGAGACATAGGGAGACAGACAGAGACAGACAGAGACAGACAGAGACAGACAGAGATAGACACAGGCAGACACAGACAGACAGAGACAGACAGAGACAGACAGAGACAGACAGAGACAGACAGAGTCAGACAGAGACAGACAGAGACAGACAGAGACAGACAGAGGCAGACAGAGACAGACAGAGACAGAAAGAAACAGACAGAGACAGACAGAGACAGACAAAGACAGACAGAGACAGACAGAGACAGACAGAGACAGACAGAGACAGACAGAGACAGACAGAGACAGACAGAGACAGACACAGACAGACACAGACCGACAGAGACAGACAGAGATAGACAGAGACAGACACAGACCGACAGAGACAGACAGAGACAGACAGAGACAGAGAGAGACAGAGAGAGACAGAAAGAGACAGAGAGTTACAAAGAGAGACAGAGAGAGACAGAGCGAGACAGAGAGAGACAGAGAGAGAAAGAGAGACACAGAGAGACACAGAGAGGGACAGACAGAGACATACAGAGACAGAGAGAGACAGACGGAGACAGACAGAGACAGACAGAGACAGACAGAGACAGACAGAGACAGACAGAGACAGACAGAGATAGACACAGACAGACACAGACCGACAGAGACAGAGACAGACAGAGACAGACAGAGACAGACAGAGACAGACAAAGACAGGCAGAGACAGACAGAGACAGACAGAGACAGACAGAGACAGATAGACACAGACAGACACAGATAGACACAGACAGACACAGATAGACACAGACAGACACAGAGTTCGGGTTAGTGTTCGAGTTTGGGTTTGGGTCTGGGTTTGGGTTTGGGTCTGGGTTTGGGTTTGGGTTTGGGTTTGGGTTTGGGTTTGGGTTTGGGTTTGGGTTTGGGTTTGGGTTTGGGTAATAACAGAGAGACTGAGAGTCAGAGAAAGACATAGAGAGACAGACAGAGACAGACAGAGACATACAGAGACAGACAGAGACAGACAGAGACAGACAGAGACAGACAGAGACAGACAGAGATGGACACAGACAGACACAGACCGACAGAGACAGAGACAGACAGAGACAGACAGAGACAGACAGAGACAGACAAAGACAGGCAGAGACAGACAGAGACACACAGAGACAGACAGAGACAGACAGAGACAGACAGAGACAGACAGAGACAGACAGAGACAGACAGAGACAGACAGAGACGGACAGAGACAGACAGAGACAGACAGAGACAGACAGAGACAGACAGAGACAGACAGACAGACAGAGACAGACAGAGACAGACAGACACAGACAGACACAGACAGACACAGATAGACACAGACAGACACAGAGTTCGGGTTCGTGTTTGGGTTTGGGTTTGGGTCTGGGTTTGGGTTTGGGTCTGGGTTCGGGTTTGCGTTTGGGTTTGGGTTCGGGTTTGGGTTTGGGTTTGGGTTTGGGTTTGGGTTCGGGTTTGGGTTTGGGTTTGAATTTGGGTTTGGGTTTGGGTTTGGCTTTGGGTTTGGCTTTGGGTTTGGGTTTGAAATTTGGATTTGGGTTTGGGTTTGGATTTGGGTTTGGAGTTGGGTTTGGGGTTGGGTTTGGATTTTGGTTTGGGTTTGGGTTTGGGTTTGGGTTTGGGTAATAACAGAGAGACTGAGAGACAGAGAGAGACATAGGGAGACAGACAGAGACAGACAGAGACAGACAGAGACAGACAGAGATAGACACAGGCAGACACAGACAGACAGAGACAGACAGAGACAGACAGAGACAGACAGAGACAGACAGAGACAGACAGAGACAGACAGAGACAGACAGAGGCAGACAGAGACAGACAGAGACAGACAGAGACAGACAGAGACAGACAGAGACAGACAGAGACAGACAGAGACGGACAGAGACAGACAGAGACAGACAGAGACAGACAGAGACAGACAGAGACAGACAGACAGACAGAGACAGACAGAGACAGACAGACACAGACAGAGACAGACAGACACAGACAGACACAGATAGACACAGACAGACACAGAGTTCGGGTTCGTGTTTGGGTTTGGGTTTGGGTCTGGGTTTGGGTTTGGGTCTGGGTTCGGGTTTGCGTTTGGGTTTGGGTTCGGGTTTGGGTTTGGGTTTGGGTTTGGGTTTGGGTTCGGGTTTGGGTTTGGGTTTGAATTTGGGTTTGGGTTTGGGTTTGGCTTTGGGTTTGGCTTTGGGTTTGGGTTTGAAATTTGGATTTGGGTTTGGGTTTGGATTTGGGTTTGGAGTTGGGTTTGGGGTTGGGTTTGGATTTTGGTTTGGGTTTGGGTTTGGGTTTGGGTTTGGGTAATAACAGAGAGACTGAGAGACAGAGAGAGACATAGGGAGACAGACAGAGACAGACAGAGACAGACAGAGACAGACAGAGATAGACACAGGCAGACACAGACAGACAGAGACAGACAGAGACAGACAGAGACAGACAGAGACAGACAGAGTCAGACAGAGACAGACAGAGACAGACAGAGACAGACAGAGGCAGACAGAGACAGACAGAGACAGAAAGAAACAGACAGAGACAGACAGAGACAGACAAAGACAGACAGAGACAGACAGAGACAGACAGAGACAGACAGAGACAGACAGAGACAGACAGAGACAGACAGAGACAGACACAGACAGACACAGACCGACAGAGACAGACAGAGATAGACAGAGACAGACACAGACCGACAGAGACAGACAGAGACAGACAGAGACAGAGAGAGACAGAGAGAGACAGAAAGAGACAGAGAGTTACAAAGAGAGACAGAGAGAGACAGAGCGAGACAGAGAGAGACAGAGAGAGAAAGAGAGACACAGAGAGACACAGAGAGGGACAGACAGAGACATACAGAGACAGAGAGAGACAGACGGAGACAGACAGAGACAGACAGAGACAGACAGAGACAGACAGAGACAGACAGAGACAGACAGAGATAGACACAGACAGACACAGACCGACAGAGACAGAGACAGACAGAGACAGACAGAGACAGACAGAGACAGACAAAGACAGGCAGAGACAGACAGAGACAGACAGAGACAGACAGAGACAGATAGACACAGACAGACACAGATAGACACAGACAGACACAGATAGACACAGACAGACACAGAGTTCGGGTTAGTGTTCGAGTTTGGGTTTGGGTCTGGGTTTGGGTTTGGGTCTGGGTTTGGGTTTCGGTTTGGGTTTGGGTTTGGGTTTGGGTAATAACAGAGAGACTGAGAGTCAGAGAAAGACATAGAGAGACAGACAGAGACAGACAGAGACATACAGAGACAGACAGAGACAGACAGAGACAGACAGAGACAGACAGAGACAGACAGAGATGGACACAGACAGACACAGACCGACAGAGACAGAGACAGACAGAGACAGACAGAGACAGACAGAGACAGACAAAGACAGGCAGAGACAGACAGAGACACACAGAGACAGACAGAGACAGACAGAGACAGACAGAGACAGACAGAGACAGACAGAGACAGACAGAGACAGACAGAGACGGACAGAGACAGACAGAGACAGACAGAGACAGACAGAGACAGACAGAGACAGACAGACAGACAGAGACAGACAGAGACAGACAGACACAGACAGACACAGACAGACACAGATAGACACAGACAGACACAGAGTTCGGGTTCGTGTTTGGGTTTGGGTTTGGGTCTGGGTTTGGGTTTGGGTCTGGGTTCGGGTTTGCGTTTGGGTTTGGGTTCGGGTTTGGGTTTGGGTTTGGGTTTGGGTTTGGGTTCGGGTTTGGGTTTGGGTTTGAATTTGGGTTTGGGTTTGGGTTTGGCTTTGGGTTTGGCTTTGGGTTTGGGTTTGAAATTTGGATTTGGGTTTGGGTTTGGATTTGGGTTTGGAGTTGGGTTTGGGGTTGGGTTTGGATTTTGGTTTGGGTTTGGGTTTGGGTTTGGGTTTGGGTAATAACAGAGAGACTGAGAGACAGAGAGAGACATAGGGAGACAGACAGAGACAGACAGAGACAGACAGAGACAGACAGAGATAGACACAGGCAGACACAGACAGACAGAGACAGACAGAGACAGACAGAGACAGACAGAGACAGACAGAGACAGACAGAGACAGACAGAGACAGACAGAGGCAGACAGAGACAGACAGAGACAGACAGAGACAGACAGAGACAGACAGAGACAGACAGAGACAGACAGAGACGGACAGAGACAGACAGAGACAGACAGAGACAGACAGAGACAGACAGAGACAGACAGACAGACAGAGACAGACAGAGACAGACAGACACAGACAGAGACAGACAGACACAGACAGACACAGATAGACACAGACAGACACAGAGTTCGGGTTCGTGTTTGGGTTTGGGTTTGGGTCTGGGTTTGGGTTTGGGTCTGGGTTCGGGTTTGCGTTTGGGTTTGGGTTCGGGTTTGGGTTTGGGTTTGGGTTTGGGTTTGGGTTCGGGTTTGGGTTTGGGTTTGAATTTGGGTTTGGGTTTGGGTTTGGCTTTGGGTTTGGCTTTGGGTTTGGGTTTGAAATTTGGATTTGGGTTTGGGTTTGGATTTGGGTTTGGAGTTGGGTTTGGGGTTGGGTTTGGATTTTGGTTTGGGTTTGGGTTTGGGTTTGGGTTTGGGTAATAACAGAGAGACTGAGAGACAGAGAGAGACATAGGGAGACAGACAGAGACAGACAGAGACAGACAGAGACAGACAGAGATAGACACAGGCAGACACAGACAGACAGAGACAGACAGAGACAGACAGAGACAGACAGAGACAGACAGAGTCAGACAGAGACAGACAGAGACAGACAGAGACAGACAGAGGCAGACAGAGACAGACAGAGACAGAAAGAAACAGACAGAGACAGACAGAGACAGACAAAGACAGACAGAGACAGACAGAGACAGACAGAGACAGACAGAGACAGACAGAGACAGACAGAGACAGACAGAGACAGACACAGACAGACACAGACCGACAGAGACAGACAGAGATAGACAGAGACAGACACAGACCGACAGAGACAGACAGAGACAGACAGAGACAGAGAGAGACAGAGAGAGACAGAAAGAGACAGAGAGTTACAAAGAGAGACAGAGAGAGACAGAGCGAGACAGAGAGAGACAGAGAGAGAAAGAGAGACACAGAGAGACACAGAGAGGGACAGACAGAGACATACAGAGACAGAGAGAGACAGACGGAGACAGACAGAGACAGACAGAGACAGACAGAGACAGACAGAGACAGACAGAGACAGACAGAGATAGACACAGACAGACACAGACCGACAGAGACAGAGACAGACAGAGACAGACAGAGACAGACAGAGACAGACAAAGACAGGCAGAGACAGACAGAGACACACAGAGACAGACAGAGACAGACAGAGACAGACAGAGACAGACAGAGACAGACAGAGACAGACAGAGACAGACACAGACCGACAGAGACAGACAGAGACAGACAGAGACAGAAAGAGACAGAGAGTTACAAAGAGAGACAGAGAGAGACAGTGCAAGACAGAGAGAGACAGAGATAGACAGAGAGAGAAAGAGAGAGACAGAGAGACACAGAGAGAGACAGACAGAGACATACAGAGACAGCGAGAGACAGACGGAGACAGACAGAGACAGACAGAGACAGACAGAGACAGACAGAGACAGACAGAGACAGACAGAGACAGACAGAGACAGACAGAGACAGACAGAGACAGACAGAGACAGACAGAGACAGACAGACAGACAAAGACAGACAGAGACAGACAGAGACAGACAGAGACAGACAAAGACAGACAGAGACAGACAGAGACACACAGAGACAGACAGAGACAGACAGAGACAGACAGAAAAAGACAGAGACAGACAGAAACAGACGGAGACAGCCAGAGACAGACAGAGACAGACAAAGACAAACAGAGACAGACAGAGACAGACAGAGACAGACAGAGACAGACAGAGACAGACAGAGACAGACAGAGACAGACAGAAAAAGACAGAGACAGACAGAAACAGACGGAGACAGCCAGAGACAGACAGAGACAGACAAAGACAAACAGAGACAGACAGAGACAGACAGAGACAGACAGAGAAAGACAGAGACAGACAGAGACAGACAGAGACAGACAGAGACAGACAGAGACAGACAGAGACAGACAGAGACAGACAGAGACAGCAGAGACAGCCAGAGACAGACAGAGACAGACAGAGACAGACAGAGACAGACAGACAGACAGAGACAGACAGACACAGACAGAGACAGACAGACACAGACAGAGACAGACAGACACAGACAGACACAGACAGACACAGACAGAGACAGATAGAGACAGACAGAGACAGACAGAGACAGATAGAGACAGATAGAGACAGATAGAGACAGACAGAGACAGACAGAGACAGACAGACACAGATAGACACAGACAGACACAGACTTCGGGTTCGTGTTCGAGTTTGGGTTTGGGTCTGGGTTTGAGTTTGGGTCTGGGTTTGGGTTTGGGTTTGGGTTTGGGTTTGGGTTTGGGTTTGGGTTTGAGTTTGGGTTTGGGTTTGGGTTTGGGTTTGGGTCTGGGTTTGAGTTTGGGTCTGGGTTTGGGTTTGGGTTTGGGTTTGGGTTTGGGTTTGGGTTTGGGTTTGAGTTTGGGTTTGGGTTTGGGTTTGGGTTTGGGTCTGGGTTCGGGTTTGGGTTTGGGTTTGGGTTTGGGTTTGGGTTTGGGTTTGGGTTTGGGTTTGGGTTTGGGTTTGGGTTTGGGTTTGAATTTGGGTTTGGGTTTGGGTTTGGCTTTGGGTTTGACTTTGGGTTTGGGTTTGAAATTTGGATTTGGGTTTGGGTTTGGATTTGGGTTTGGAGTTGGGTTTGGGGTTGGGTTTGGATTTTGGTTTGGGTTTGGGTTTGGATTTGGGTTTGGGTAATAACAGAGAGACTGAGAGACAGAGAGAGACATAGGGAGACAGACAGAGACAGACAGAGACAGACAGAGACAGACAGAGATAGACACAGGCAGACAGAGACAGACAGAGACAGACAGAGACAGACAGAGACAGACAGAGACAGACAGAGACAGACAGAGACAGACAGAGACAGACAGAGACAGACAGAGACAGACAGAGACAGAAAGAAACAGATAGAGACAGACAGAGACAGACAAAGACAGACAGAGACAGACAGAGACAGACAGAGACAGACAGAGACAGACAGAGACAGACAGAGACAGACACAGACAGACACAGACCGACAGAGACAGACAGAGATAGACACAGACAGACACAGACCGACAGAGACAGACAGAGACAGACAGAGACAGAGAGAGACAGAAAGAGACAGAGAGTTACAAAGAGAGACAGAGAGAGACAGAGCGAGACAGAGAGAGACAGAGAGAGACAGAGAGAGAAAGAGAGAGACAGAGAGACACAGAGAGGGACAGACAGAGACATACAGAGACAGAGAGAGACAGACGGAGACAGACAGAGACAGACAGAGACAGACAGAGACAGACAGAGACAGACAGAGACAGACAGAGACAGACAGAGACAGACAGAGACAGACAGAGACAGACAGAGACAGACAGAGACAGACAGAGACAGACAGAGACAGACAGAGACAGACAGAGGCAGACAGAGACAGAAAGAAACAGACAGAGACAGACAGAGACAGACAAAGACAGACAGAGACAGACAGAGACAGACAGAGACAGACAGAGACAGACAGAGACAGACAGAGACAGACAGAGACAGACACAGACAGACACAGACCGACAGAGACAGACAGAGATAGACACAGACAGACACAGACCGACAGAGACAGACAGAGACAGACAGAGACAGACAGAGACAGAGAGAGACAGAAAGAGACAGAGAGTTACAAAGAGAGACAGAGAGAGACAGAGCGAGACAGAGAGAGACAGAGAGAGACAGAGAGAGAAAGAGAGAGACAGAGAGACACAGAGAGGGACAGACAGAGACATACAGAGACAGAGAGAGACAGACGGAGACAGACAGAGACAGACAGAGACAGACAGAGACAGACAGAGACAGACAGAGACAGACAGAGACAGACAGAGACAGACAGAGACAGACAGAGACAGACAGAGACAGACAGACAGACAGCGACAGACAAAGACAGACAGAGACAGACAGAGACAGACAAAGACAGACAGAGACAGACCGAGACACACAGAGACAGACAGAGACAGACAGAGGCAGACAGAGACAGACAGAAACAGACGGAGACAGCCAGAGACAGACAGAGACAGACAGAGACAAACAGAGACAGACAGAGACAGACAGAGACAGACAGAGAAAGACAGAGACAGACAGAGACAGACAGAGACAGACAGAGACAGACAGAGACAGACAGAGACAGACAGAGACAGACAGAGACAGACAGACAGAGACAGACAGACAGACAGAGACAGACAGAGACAGACAGACACAGACAGAGACAGACAGACACAGACAGAGACAGACAGACACAGACAGACACAGACAGAGACAGATGGAGACAGACAGAGACAGACAGACACAGACAGAGACAGACAGACACAGACAGACACAGACAGAGACAGATGGAGACAGACAGAGACAGACAGAGACAGATAGAGACAGATAAAGACAGACAGAGACAGACTGAGACAGACAGACACAGATAGACACAGACAGACACAGAGTTCGGGTTCGTGTTCGAGTTTGGGTTTGGGTCTGGGTTTGGGTTTGGGTCTGGGTTTGGGTTTGGGTTTGGGTTTGGGTTTGGGTTTGGGTTTGGGTTTGGGTTTGGGTTTGGGTTTGGGTTTGGGTTTGGGTTTGGGTAATAACAGAGAGACTGAGAGTCAGAGAAAGACATAGAGAGACAGACAGAGACAGACAGAGACATACAGAGACAGACAGAGACAGACAGAGACAGACAGAGACAGACAGAGACAGACAGAGACAGACAGACACAGACAGAGACAGACAGACACAGACAGAGACAGACAGACACAGACAGACACAGACAGAGACAGATGGAGACAGACAGAGACAGACAGAGACAGATAGAGACAGATAGAGACAGATAAAGACAGACAGAGACAGACAGAGACAGACAGACACAGATAGACACAGACAGACACAGAGTTCGGGTTCGTGTTCGAGTTTGGGTTTGGGTCTGGGTTTGGGTTTGGGTCTGGGTTTGGGTTTGGGTTTGGGTTTGGGTTTGGGTTTGGGTTTGTGTTTGGGTTTGGGTTTGGGTTTGGGTTTGGGTTTGGGTTTGGGTTTGGGTTTGGGTAATAACAGAGAGACTGAGAGTCAGAGAAAGACATAGAGAGACAGACAGAGACAGACAGAGACATACAGAGACAGACAGAGACAGACAGAGACAGACAGAGACAGACAGAGACAGACAGAGACAGACAGAGACAGACAGAGACAGACAGAGACAGACAGAGACAGAGAGAGACAGACGGAGACAGACAGAGACAGACAGAGACAGACAGAGACAGACAGAGACAGACAGAGACAGACAGAGACAGACAGAGACAGACAGAGACAGACAGAGACAGACAGAGACAGACAGAGACAGACAGAGACAGACAGACAGACAGAGACAGACAGAGACAGACAGAGACAGACAGAGACAGACAAAGACAGACAGAGACAGACAGAGACACACAGAGACAGACAGAGACAGACAGAGACAGACAGAGACAGACAGAAAAAGACAGAGACAGACAGAAACAGACGGAGACAGCCAGAGACAGACAGAGACAGACAGAGACAAACAGAGACAGACAGAGACAGACAGAGACAGACAGAGACAGACAGAGAAAGACAGAGACAGACAGAGACAGACAGAGACAGACAGAGACAGACAGAGACAGACAGAGACAGACAGAGACAGACAGAGACAGACAGAGACAGACAGACAGACAGAGACAGACAGAGACAGACAGACACAGACAGAGACAGACAGACACAGCCAGAGACAGACAGACACAGACAGAGACAGATAGAGACAGACAGAGACAGACAGGGACAGATAGAGACAGATAGAGACAGACAGAGACAGACAGAGACAGACAGACACAGATAGACACAGACAGACACAGATAGACACAGACAGACACAGAGTTCGGGTTAGTGTTCGAGTTTGGGTTTGGGTCTGGGTTTGGGTTTGGGTCTGGGTTTGGGTTTGGGTTTGGGTTTGGGTTTGGGTTTGGGTTTGGGTTTGGGTTTGGGTTTGGGTAATAACAGAGAGACTGAGAGTCAGAGAAAGACATAGAGAGACAGACAGAGACAGACAGAGACATACAGAGACAGACAGAGACAGACAGAGACAGACAGAGACAGACAGAGACAGACAGAGATGGACACAGACAGACACAGACCGACAGAGACAGAGACAGACAGAGACAGACAGAGACAGACAGAGACAGACAAAGACAGGCAGAGACAGACAGAGACACACAGAGACAGACAGAGACAGACAGAGACAGACAGAGACAGACAGAGACAGACAGAGACAGACAGAGACAGACAGAGACAGACAGAGACAGACAGAGACAGACAGAGACAGACAGACAGACAGAGACAGACAGAGACAGACAGACACAGACAGACACAGACAGACACAGATAGACACAGACAGACACAGAGTTCGGGTTCGTGTTTGGGTTTGGGTTTGGGTCTGGGTTTGGGTTTGGGTCTGGGTTCGGGTTTGCGTTTGGGTTTGGGTTCGGGTTTGGGTTTGGGTTTGGGTTTGGGTTTGGGTTCGGGTTTGGGTTTGGGTTTGAATTTGGGTTTGGGTTTGGGTTTGGCTTTGGGTTTGGCTTTGGGTTTGGGTTTGAAATTTGGATTTGGGTTTGGGTTTGGATTTGGGTTTGGAGTTGGGTTTGGGGTTGGGTTTGGATTTTGGTTTGGGTTTGGGTTTGGGTTTGGGTTTGGGTAATAACAGAGAGACTGAGAGACAGAGAGAGACATAGGGAGACAGACAGAGACAGACAGAGACAGACAGAGACAGACAGAGATAGACACAGGCAGACACAGACAGACAGAGACAGACAGAGACAGACAGAGACAGACAGAGACAGACAGAGACAGACAGAGACAGACAGAGACAGACAGAGGCAGACAGAGACAGACAGAGACAGACAGAGACAGACAGAGACAGACAGAGACAGACAGAGACAGACAGAGACGGACAGAGACAGACAGAGACAGACAGAGACAGACAGAGACAGACAGAGACAGACAGACAGACAGAGACAGACAGAGACAGACAGACACAGACAGAGACAGACAGACACAGACAGACACAGATAGACACAGACAGACACAGAGTTCGGGTTCGTGTTTGGGTTTGGGTTTGGGTCTGGGTTTGGGTTTGGGTCTGGGTTCGGGTTTGCGTTTGGGTTTGGGTTCGGGTTTGGGTTTGGGTTTGGGTTTGGGTTTGGGTTCGGGTTTGGGTTTGGGTTTGAATTTGGGTTTGGGTTTGGGTTTGGCTTTGGGTTTGGCTTTGGGTTTGGGTTTGAAATTTGGATTTGGGTTTGGGTTTGGATTTGGGTTTGGAGTTGGGTTTGGGGTTGGGTTTGGATTTTGGTTTGGGTTTGGGTTTGGGTTTGGGTTTGGGTAATAACAGAGAGACTGAGAGACAGAGAGAGACATAGGGAGACAGACAGAGACAGACAGAGACAGACAGAGACAGACAGAGATAGACACAGGCAGACACAGACAGACAGAGACAGACAGAGACAGACAGAGACAGACAGAGACAGACAGAGTCAGACAGAGACAGACAGAGACAGACAGAGACAGACAGAGGCAGACAGAGACAGACAGAGACAGAAAGAAACAGACAGAGACAGACAGAGACAGACAAAGACAGACAGAGACAGACAGAGACAGACAGAGACAGACAGAGACAGACAGAGACAGACAGAGACAGACAGAGACAGACACAGACAGACACAGACCGACAGAGACAGACAGAGATAGACAGAGACAGACACAGACCGACAGAGACAGACAGAGACAGACAGAGACAGAGAGAGACAGAGAGAGACAGAAAGAGACAGAGAGTTACAAAGAGAGACAGAGAGAGACAGAGCGAGACAGAGAGAGACAGAGAGAGAAAGAGAGACACAGAGAGGGACAGACAGAGACATACAGAGACAGAGAGAGACAGACGGAGACAGACAGAGACAGACAGAGACAGACAGAGACAGACAGAGACAGACAGAGACAGACAGAGATAGACACAGACAGACACAGACCGACAGAGACAGAGACAGACAGAGACAGACAGAGACAGACAGAGACAGACAAAGACAGGCAGAGACAGACAGAGACACACAGAGACAGACAGAGACAGACAGAGACAGACAGAGACAGACAGAGACAGACAGAGACGGACAGAGATAGACAGAGACAGACAGAGACAGACAGAGACAGACAGAGACAGACAGAGAGAGACAGACAGACAGAGACAGACAGAGACAGACAGACACAGACAGAGACAGACAGACACAGACAGACACAGATAGACACAGACAGACACAGAGTTCGGGTTCGTGTTTGGGTTTGCGTTTGGGTTTGGGTTCGGGTTTGGGTTTGGGTTTGGGTTTGAGTTTGGGTTTGGGTTTGGGTTCGGGTTTGGGTTTGGGTTTGAATTTGGGTTTAGGTTTGGGTTTGGCTTTGGGTTTGGCTTTGGGTTTGGGTTTGAAATTTGGATTTGGGTTTGGGTTTGGATTTGGGTTTGGAGTTGGGTTTGGGGTTGGGTTTGGATTTTGGTTTGGGTTTGGGTTTGGGTTTGGGTTTGGGTAATAACAGAGAGACTGAGAGACAGAGAGAGACATAGGGAGACAGACAGAGACAGACAGAGACAGACAGAGACAGACAGAGATAGACACAGGCAGACACAGACAGACAGAGACAGACAGAGACAGACAGAGACAGACAGAGACAGACAGAGACAGACAGAGACAGACAGAGACAGACAGAGGCAGACAGAGACAGACAGAGACAGAAAGAAACAGACAGAGACAGACAGAGACAGACAAAGACAGACAGAGACAGACAGAGACAGACAGAGACAGACAGAGACAGACAGAGACAGACAGAGACAGACAGAGACAGACACAGACAGACACAGACCGACAGAGACAGACAGAGATAGACACAGACAGACACAGACCGACAGAGACAGACAGAGACAGACAGAGACAGAGAGAGACAGAGCGAGACAGAGAGAGACAGAGAGAGACAGAGAGAGAAAGAGAGAGACAGAGAGACACAGAGAGGGACAGACAGAGACATACAGAGACAGAGAGAGACAGACGGAGACAGGCAGAGACAGACAGAGACAGACAGAGACAGACAGAGACAGACAGAGACAGACAGAGACAGACAGAGACAGACAGAGACAGACAGAGACAGACAGAGACAGACAGAGACAGACAGAGACAGACAGAGACAGACAGAGACAGACAGAGACAGACAGAGACAGACAGAGACAGACAGAGACAGACAGAGGCAGACAGAGACAGACAGAGACAGAAAGAAACAGACAGAGATAGACAGAGACAGACAAAGACAGACAGAGACAGACAGAGACAGACAGAGACAGACAGAGACAGACAGAGACAGACAGAGACAGACAGAGACAGACACAGACAGACACAGACCGACAGAGACAGACAGAGGTAGACACAGACAGACACAGACCGACAGAGACAGACAGAGACAGACAGAGACAGAAAGAGACAGAGAGTTACAAAGAGAGACAGAGAGAGACAGTGCAAGACAGAGAGAGACAGAGATAGACAGAGAGAGAAAGAGAGAGACAGAGAGACACAGAGAGAGACAGACAGAGACATACAGAGACAGCGAGAGACAGACGGAGACAGACAGAGACAGACAGAGACAGACAGAGACAGACAGAGACAGACAGAGACAGACAGAGACAGACAGAGACAGACAGAGACAGACAGACAGACAAAGACAGACAGAGACAGACAGAGACAGACAGAGACAGACAAAGACAGACAGAGACAGACAGAGACACACAGAGACAGACAGAGACAGACAGAGACAGACAGAAAAAGACAGAGACAGACAGAAACAGACGGAGACAGCCAGAGACAGACAGAGACAGACAAAGACAAACAGAGACAGACAGAGACAGACAGAGACAGACAGAGACAGACAGAGACAGACAGAGACAGACAGAGACAGACAGAAAAAGACAGAGACAGACAGAAACAGACGGAGACAGCCAGAGACAGACAGAGACAGACAAAGACAAACAGAGACAGACAGACACAGACAGACACAGACAGACACAGACAGAGACAGATAGAGACAGACAGAGACAGACAGAGACAGCAGAGACAGCCAGAGACAGACAGAGACAGACAGAGACAGACAGAGACAGACAGACAGACAGAGACAGACAGACACAGACAGAGACAGACAGACACAGACAGAGACAGACAGACACAGACAGACACAGACAGACACAGACAGAGACAGATAGAGACAGACAGAGACAGACAGAGACAGATAGAGACAGATAGAGACAGATAGAGACAGACAGAGACAGACAGAGACAGACAGACACAGATAGACACAGACAGACACAGACTTCGGGTTCGTGTTCGAGTTTGGGTTTGGGTCTGGGTTTGAGTTTGGGTCTGGGTTTGGGTTTGGGTTTGGGTTTGGGTTTGGGTTTGGGTTTGGGTTTGAGTTTGGGTTTGGGTTTGGGTTTGGGTTTGGGTCTGGGTTCGGGTTTGGGTTTGGGTTTGGGTTTGGGTTTGGGTTTGGGTTTGGGTTTGGGTTTGGGTTTGGGTTTGGGTTTGGGTTTGAATTTGGGTTTGGGTTTGGGTTTGGCTTTGGGTTTGACTTTGGGTTTGGGTTTGAAATTTGGATTTGGGTTTGGGTTTGGATTTGGGTTTGGAGTTGGGTTTGGGGTTGGGTTTGGATTTTGGTTTGGGTTTGGGTTTGGATTTGGGTTTGGGTAATAACAGAGAGACTGAGAGACAGAGAGAGACATAGGGAGACAGACAGAGACAGACAGAGACAGACAGAGACAGACAGAGATAGACACAGGCAGACAGAGACAGACAGAGACAGACAGAGACAGACAGAGACAGACAGAGACAGACAGAGACAGACAGAGACAGACAGAGACAGACAGAGACAGACAGAGACAGACAGAGACAGACAGAGACAGAAAGAAACAGACAGAGACAGACAGAGACAGACAAAGACAGACAGAGACAGACAGAGACAGACAGAGACAGACAGAGACAGACAGAGACAGACAGAGACAGACACAGACAGACACAGACCGACAGAGACAGACAGAGATAGACACAGACAGACACTGACCGACAGAGACAGACAGAGACAGACAGAGACAGAGAGAGACAGAAAGAGACAGAGAGTTACAAAGAGAGACAGAGAGAGACAGAGCGAGACAGAGAGAGACAGAGAGAGACAGAGAGAGAAAGAGAGAGACAGAGAGACACAGAGAGGGACAGACAGAGACATACAGAGACAGAGAGAGACAGACGGAGACAGACAGAGACAGACAGAGACAGACAGAGACAGACAGAGACAGACAGAGACAGACAGAGACAGACAGAGACAGACAGAGACAGACAGAGACAGACAGAGACAGACAGAGACAGACAGAGACAGACAGAGGCAGACAGAGACAGACAGAGACAGAAAGAAACAGACAGAGACAGACAGAGACAGACAAAGACAGACAGAGACAGACAGAGACAGACAGAGACAGACAGAGACAGACAGAGACAGACAGAGACAGACAGAGACAGACACAGACAGACACAGACCGACAGAGACAGACAGAGATAGACACAGACAGACACAGACCGACAGAGACAGACAGAGACAGACAGAGACAGACAGAGACAGAGAGAGACAGAAAGAGACAGAGAGTTACAAAGAGAGACAGAGAGAGACAGAGCGAGACAGAGAGAGACAGAGAGAGACAGAGAGAGAAAGAGAGAGACAGAGAGACACAGAGAGGGACAGACAGAGACATACAGAGACAGAGAGAGACAGACGGAGACAGACAGAGACAGACAGAGACAGACAGAGACAGACAGAGACAGACAGAGACAGACAGAGACAGACAGAGACAGACAGAGACAGACAGAGACAGACAGAGACAGACAGAGACAGACAGACAGACAGCGACAGACAAAGACAGACAGAGACAGACAGAGACAGACAAAGACAGACAGAGACAGACCGAGACACACAGAGACAGACAGAGACAGACAGAGGCAGACAGAGACAGACAGAAACAGACGGAGACAGCCAGAGACAGACAGAGACAGACAGAGACAAACAGAGACAGACAGAGACAGACAGAGACAGACAGAGAAAGACAGAGACAGACAGAGACAGACAGAGACAGACAGAGACAGACAGAGACAGACAGAGACAGACAGAGACAGACAGAGACAGACAGACAGAGACAGACAGACAGACAGAGACAGACAGAGACAGACAGACACAGACAGAGACAGACAGACACAGACAGAGACAGACAGACACAGACAGACACAGACAGAGACAGATGGAGACAGACAGAGACAGACAGACACAGACAGAGACAGACAGACACAGACAGACACAGACAGAGACAGATGGAGCCAGACAGAGACAGACAGAGACAGATAGAGACAGATAAAGACAGACAGAGACAGACTGAGACAGACAGACACAGATAGACACAGACAGACACAGAGTTCGGGTTCGTGTTCGAGTTTGGGTTTGGGTCTGGGTTTGGGTTTGGGTCTGGGTTTGGGTTTGGGTTTGGGTTTGGGTTTGGGTTTGGGTTTGGGTTTGGGTTTGGGTTTGGGTTTGGGTTTCGGTTTGGGTTTGGGTAATAACAGAGAGACTGAGAGTCAGAGAAAGACATAGAGAGACAGACAGAGACAGACAGAGACATACAGAGACAGACAGAGACAGACAGAGACAGACAGAGACAGACAGAGACAGACAGAGACAGACAGACACAGACAGAGACAGACAGACACAGACAGAGACAGACAGACACAGACAGACACAGACAGAGACAGATGGAGACAGACAGAGACAGACAGAGACAGATAGAGACAGATAGAGACAGATAAAGACAGACAGAGACAGACAGAGACAGACAGACACAGATAGACACAGACAGACACAGAGTTCGGGTTCGTGTTCGAGTTTGGGTTTGGGTCTGGGTTTGGGTTTGGGTTTGGGTTTGGGTTTGGGTTTGGGTTTGTGTTTGGGTTTGGGTTTGGGTTTGGGTTTGGGTTTGGGTTTGGGTTTGGGTTTGGGTAATAACAGAGAGACTGAGAGTCAGAGAAAGACATAGAGAGACAGACAGAGACAGACAGAGACATACAGAGACAGACAGAGACAGACAGAGACAGACAGAGACAGACAGAGACAGACAGAGACAGACAGAGACAGACAGAGACAGACAGAGACAGAGAGAGACAGACGGAGACAGACAGAGACAGACAGAGACAGACAGAGACAGACAGAGACAGACAGAGACAGACAGAGACAGACAGAGACAGACAGAGACAGACAGAGACAGACAGAGACAGACAGAGACAGACAGAGACAGACAGAGACAGACAGACAGACAGAGACAGACAGAGACAGACAGAGACAGACAGAGACAGACAGAGACAGACAAAGACAGACAGAGACAGACAGAGACACACAGAGACAGACAGAGACAGACAGAGACAGACAGAGACAGACAGAAAAAGACAGAGACAGACAGAAACAGACGGAGACAGCCAGAGACAGACAGAGACAGACAGAGACAAACAGAGACAGACAGAGACAGACAGAGACAGACAGAGACAGACAGAGAAAGACAGAGACAGACAGAGACAGACAGAGACAGACAGAGACAGACAGAGACAGACAGAGACAGACAGAGACAGACAGAGACAGACAGAGACAGACAGAGACAGACAGACAGACAGAGACAGACAGAGACAGACAGACACAGACAGAGACAGACAGACACAGCCAGAGACAGACAGACACAGACAGAGACAGATAGAGACAGACAGAGACAGACAGGGACAGATAGAGACAGATAGAGACAGACAGAGACAGACAGAGACAGACAGACACAGATAGACACAGACAGACACAGATAGACACAGACAGACACAGAGTTCGGGTTAGTGTTCGAGTTTGGGTTTGGGTCTGGGTTTGGGTTTGGGTTTGGGTTTGGGTTTGGGTTTGGGTTTGGGTTTGGGTTTGGGTTTGGGTAATAATAGAGAGACTGAGAGTCAGAGAAAGACATAGAGAGACAGACAGAGACAGACAGAGACATACAGAGACAGACAGAGACAGACAGAGACAGACAGAGACAGACAGAGACAGACAGAGATGGACACAGACAGACACAGACCGACAGAGACAGAGACAGACAGAGACAGACAGAGACAGACAGAGACAGACAAAGACAGGCAGAGACAGACAGAGACACACAGAGACAGACAGAGACAGACAGAGACAGACAGAGACAGACAGAGACAGACAGAGACAGACAGAGACGGACAGAGACAGACAGAGACAGACAGAGACAGACAGAGACAGACAGAGACAGACAGACAGACAGAGACAGACAGAGACAGACAGACACAGACAGACACAGACAGACACAGACAGACACAGATAGACACAGACAGACACAGAGTTCGGGTTCGTGTTTGGGTTTGGGTTTGGGTCTGGGTTTGGGTTTGGGTCTGGGTTCGGGTTTGCGTTTGGGTTTGGGTTCGGGTTTGGGTTTGGGTTTGGGTTTGGGTTTGGGTTCGGGTTTGGGTTTGGGTTTGAATTTGGGTTTGGGTTTGGGTTTGGCTTTGGGTTTGGCTTTGGGTTTGGGTTTGAAATTTGGATTTGGGTTTGGGTTTGGATTTGGGTTTGGAGTTGGGTTTGGGGTTGGGTTTGGATTTTGGTTTGGGTTTGGGTTTGGGTTTGGGTTTGGGTAATAACAGAGAGACTGAGAGACAGAGAGAGACATAGGGAGACAGACAGAGACAGACAGAGACAGACAGAGACAGACAGAGATAGACACAGGCAGACACAGACAGACAGAGACAGACAGAGACAGACAGAGACAGACAGAGACAGACAGAGACAGACAGAGACAGACAGAGACAGACAGAGGCAGACAGAGACAGACAGAGACAGAAAGAAACAGACAGAGACAGACAGAGACAGACAAAGACAGACAGAGACAGACAGAGACAGACAGAGACAGACAGAGACAGACAGAGACAGACAGAGACAGACACAGACAGACACAGACCGACAGAGACAGACAGAGATAGACACAGACAGACACAGACCGACAGAGACAGACAGAGACAGACAGAGACAGAGAGAGACAGAGAGAGACAGAGAGAGACAGAAAGAGACAGAGAGTTACAAAGAGAGACAGAGAGAGACAGAGCGAGACAGAGAGAGACAGAGAGAGAAAGAGAGACACAGAGAGACACAGAGAGGGACAGACAGAGACATACAGAGACAGAGAGAGACAGACGGAGACAGACAGAGACAGACGGAGACAGACAGAGACAGACAGAGACAGACAGAGACAGACAGAGATAGACACAGACAGACACAGACCGACAGAGACAGAGACAGACAGAGACAGACAGAGACAGACAGAGACAGACAAAGACAGGCAGAGACAGACAGAGACACACAGAGACAGACAGAGACAGACAGAGACAGACAGAGACAGACAGAGACAGACAGAGATAGACAGAGACAGACAGAGACAGACAGAGACAGACAGAGAGAGACAGACAGACAGAGACAGACAGAGACAGACAGACACAGACAGAGACAGACAGACACAGACAGACACAGATAGACACAGACAGACACAGAGTTCGGGTTCGTGTTTGGGTTTGCGTTTGGGTTTGGGTTCGGGTTTGGGTTTGGGTTTGGGTTTGAGTTTGGGTTTGGGTTTGGGTTCGGGTTTGGGTTTGGGTTTGAATTTGGGTTTAGGTTTGGGTTTGGCTTTGGGTTTGGCTTTGGGTTTGGGTTTGAAATTTGGATTTGGGTTTGGGTTTGGATTTGGGTTTGGAGTTGGGTTTGGGGTTGGGTTTGGATTTTGGTTTGGGTTTGGGTTTGGGTTTGGGTTTGGGTAATAACAGAGAGACTGAGAGACAGAGAGAGACATAGGGAGACAGACAGAGACAGACAGAGACAGACAGAGACAGACAGAGACAGACAGAGACAGACAGCGATAGACACAGGCAGACACAGACAGACAGAGACAGACAGAGACAGACAGAGACAGACAGAGACAGACAGAGACAGACAGAGACAGACAGAGACAGACAGAGGCAGACAGAGACAGACAGAGACAGAAAGAAACAGACAGAGACAGACAGAGACAGACAAAGACAGACAGAGACAGACAGAGACAGACAGAGACAGACAGAGACAGACAGAGACAGACAGAGACAGACAGAGACAGACACAGACAGACACAGACCGACAGAGACAGACAGAGATAGACACAGACAGACACAGACCGACAGAGACAGACAGAGACAGACAGAGACAGAGAGAGACAGAAAGAGACAGAGAGTTACAAAGAGAGACAGAGAGAGACAGAGCGAGACAGAGAGAGACAGAGAGAGACAGAGAGAGAAAGAGAGAGACAGAGAGACACAGAGAGGGACAGACAGAGACATACAGAGACAGAGAGAGACAGACGGAGACAGGCAGAGACAGACAGAGACAGACAGAGACAGACAGAGACAGACAGAGACAGACAGAGACAGACAGAGACAGACAGAGACAGACAGAGACAGACAGAGACAGACAGAGACAGACAGAGACAGACAGAGACAGACAGAGACAGACAGAGACAGACAGAGGCAGACAGAGACAGACAGAGACAGAAAGAAACAGACAGAGACAGACAGAGACAGACGAAGACAGACAGAGACAGACAGAGACAGACAGAGACAGACAGAGACAGACAGAGACAGACAGAGACAGACAGAGACAGACAGAGACAGACACAGACAGACACAGACCGACAGAGACAGACAGAGATAGACACAGACAGACACAGACCGACAGAGACAGACAGAGACAGACAGAGACAGAAAGAGACAGAGAGTTACAAAGAGAGACAGAGAGAGACAGTGCAAGACAGAGAGAGACAGAGATAGACAGAGAGAGAAAGAGAGAGACAGAGAGACACAGAGAGAGACAGACAGAGACATACAGAGACAGCGAGAGACAGACGGAGACAGACAGAGACAGACAGAGACAGACAGAGACAGACAGAGACAGACAGAGACAGACAAAGACAGGCAGAGACAGACAGAGACACACAGAGACAGACAGAGACAGACAGAGACAGACAGAGACAGACAGAGACAGACAGAGATAGACAGAGACAGACAGAGACAGACAGAGACAGACAGAGAGAGACAGACAGACAGAGACAGACAGAGATAGACAGAGACAGACAGAGACAGACAGAGACAGACAGAGAGAGACAGACAGACAGAGACAGACAGAGACAGACAGACACAGACAGAGACAGACAGACACAGACAGACACAGATAGACACAGACAGACACAGAGTTCGGGTTCGTGTTTGGGTTTGCGTTTGGGTTTGGGTTCGGGTTTGGGTTTGGGTTTGGGTTTGAGTTTGGGTTTGGGTTTGGGTTCGGGTTTGGGTTTGGGTTTGAATTTGGGTTTAGGTTTGGGTTTGGCTTTGGGTTTGGCTTTGGGTTTGGGTTTGAAATTTGGATTTGGGTTTGGGTTTGGATTTGGGTTTGGAGTTGGGTTTGGGGTTGGGTTTGGATTTTGGTTTGGGTTTGGGTTTGGGTTTGGGTTTGGGTAATAACAGAGAGACTGAGAGACAGAGAGAGACATAGGGAGACAGACAGAGACAGACAGAGACAGACAGAGACAGACAGAGACAGACAGAGACAGACAGCGATAGACACAGGCAGACACAGACAGACAGAGACAGACAGAGACAGACAGAGACAGACAGAGACAGACAGAGACAGACAGAGACAGACAGAGACAGACAGAGGCAGACAGAGACAGACAGAGACAGAAAGAAACAGACAGAGACAGACAGAGACAGACAAAGACAGACAGAGACAGACAGAGACAGACAGAGACAGACAGAGACAGACAGAGACAGACAGAGACAGACAGAGACAGACACAGACAGACACAGACCGACAGAGACAGACAGAGATAGACACAGACAGACACAGACCGACAGAGACAGACAGAGACAGACAGAGACAGAGAGAGACAGAAAGAGACAGAGAGTTACAAAGAGAGACAGAGAGAGACAGAGCGAGACAGAGAGAGACAGAGAGAGACAGAGAGAGAAAGAGAGAGACAGAGAGACACAGAGAGGGACAGACAGAGACATACAGAGACAGAGAGAGACAGACGGAGACAGGCAGAGACAGACAGAGACAGACAGAGACAGACAGAGACAGACAGAGACAGACAGAGACAGACAGAGACAGACAGAGACAGACAGAGACAGACAGAGACAGACAGAGACAGACAGAGACAGACAGAGACAGACAGAGACAGACAGAGACAGACAGAGACAGACAGAGGCAGACAGAGACAGACAGAGACAGAAAGAAACAGACAGAGACAGACAGAGACAGACGAAGACAGACAGAGACAGACAGAGACAGACAGAGACAGACAGAGACAGACAGAGACAGACAGAGACAGACAGAGACAGACAGAGACAGACACAGACAGACACAGACCGACAGAGACAGACAGAGATAGACACAGACAGACACAGACCGACAGAGACAGACAGAGACAGACAGAGACAGAAAGAGACAGAGAGTTACAAAGAGAGACAGAGAGAGACAGTGCAAGACAGAGAGAGACAGAGATAGACAGAGAGAGAAAGAGAGAGACAGAGAGACACAGAGAGAGACAGACAGAGACATACAGAGACAGCGAGAGACAGACGGAGACAGACAGAGACAGACAGAGACAGACAGAGACAGACAGAGACAGACAGAGACAGACAGAGACAGACAGAGACAGACAGAGACAGACAGAGACAGACAGAGACAGACAGACAGACAAAGACAGACAGAGACAGACAGAGACAGACAGAGACAGACAAAGACAGGCAGAGACAGACAGAGACACACAGAGACAGACAGAGACAGACAGAGACAGACAGAAAAAGACAGAGACAGACAGAAACAGACGGAGACAGCCAGAGACAGACAGAGACAGACAAAGACAAACAGAGACAGACAGAGACAGACAGAGACAGACAGAGACAGACAGAGACAGACAGAGACAGACAGAGACAGACAGAAAAAGACAGAGACAGACAGAAACAGACGGAGACAGCCAGAGACAGACAGAGACAGACAAAGACAAACAGAGACAGACAGAGACAGACAGAGACAGACAGAGAAAGACAGAGACAGACAGAGACAGACAGAGACAGACAGAGACAGACAGAGACAGACAGAGACAGACAGAGACAGACAGAGACAGCAGAGACAGCCAGAGACAGACAGAGACAGACAGAGACAGACAGAGACAGACAGACAGACAGAGACAGACAGACACAGACAGAGACAGACAGACACAGACAGACACAGACAGACACAGACAGACACAGACATAGACAGATAGAGACAGACAGAGACAGACAGAGACAGATAGAGACAGATAGAGACAGATAGAGACAGACAGAGACAGACAGACACAGATAGACACAGACAGACACAGACTTCGGGTTCGTGTTCGAGTTTGGGTTTGGGTCTGGGTTTGAGTTTGGGTCTGGGTTTGGGTTTGGGTTTGGGTTTGGGTTTGAGTTTGGGTTTGGGTTTGGGTTTGGGTTTGGGTTTGGGTTTGGGTTTGGGTTTGGGTTTGGGTTTGGGTTTGGGTTTGGGTTTGGGTTTGGGTTTGGGTTTGGGTTTGGGTTTGGGTTTGGGTTTGGGTTTGGGTTTGGGTTTGAATTTGGGTTTGGGTTTGGGTTTGGCTTTGGGTTTGACTTTGGGTTTGGGTTTGAAATTTGGATTTGGGTTTGGGTTTGGATTTGGGTTTGGAGTTGGGTTTGGGGTTGGGTTTGGATTTTGGTTTGGGTTTGGGTTTGGATTTGGGTTTGGGTAATAACAGAGAGACTGAGAGACAGAGAGAGACATAGGGAGACAGACAGAGACAGACAGAGACAGACAGAGACAGACAGAGATAGACACAGGCAGACAGAGACAGACAGAGACAGACAGAGACAGACAGAGACAGACAGAGACAGACAGAGACAGACAGAGACAGACAGAGACAGACAGAGACAGAAAGAAACAGACAGAGACAGACAGAGACAGACAAAGACAGACAGAGACAGACAGAGACAGACAGAGACAGACAGAGACAGACAGAGACAGACAGAGACAGACACAGACAGACACAGACCGACAGAGACAGACAGAGATAGACACAGACAGACACAGACCGACAGAGACAGACAGAGACAGAGAGAGACAGAGAGAGACAGAAAGAGACAGAGAGTTACAAAGAGAGACAGAGAGAGACAGAGCGAGACAGAGAGAGACAGAGAGAGACAGAGAGAGAAAGAGAGAGACAGAGAGACACAGAGAGGGACAGACAGAGACATACAGAGACAGAGAGAGACAGACGGAGACAGACAGAGACAGACAGAGACAGACAGAGACAGACAGAGACAGACAGAGACAGACAGAGACAGACAGAGACAGACAGAGACAGACAGAGACAGACAGAGACAGACAGAGACAGACAGAGACAGACAGAGACAGACAGAGGCAGACAGAGACAGACAGAGACAGAAAGAAACAGACAGAGACAGACAGAGACAGACAAAGACAGACAGAGACAGACAGAGACAGACAGAGACAGACAGAGACAGACAGAGACAGACAGAGACAGACAGAGACAGACAGAGACAGACACAGACAGACAGAGACAGAGAGAGACAGAAAGAGACAGAGAGTTACAAAGAGAGACAGAGAGAGACAGAGCGAGACAGAGAGAGACAGAGAGAGACAGAGAGAGAAAGAGAGAGACAGAGAGACACAGAGAGGGACAGACAGAGACAGACAGAGACAGACAGAGACAGACAGAGACAGACAGAGACAGACAGAGACAGACAGAGACAGACAGAGACAGACAGACAGACAGAGACAGACAGAGGCAGACAGAGACAGACAGAGACAGACAAAGACAGACAGAGACAGACAGAGACACACAGAGACAGACAGAGACAGACAGAGACAGACAGAGACAGACAGAAAAAGACAGAGACAGACAGAAACAGACGGAGACAGCCAGAGACAGACAGAGACAGAGAGAGACAGACGGAGACAGACAGAGACAGACAGACAGACAGAGACAGACAGAGGCAGACAGAGACAGACAGAGACAGACAAAGACAGACAGAGACAGACAGAGACACACAGAGACAGACAGAGACAGACAGAGACAGACAGAGACAGACAGAGAAAGACAGAGACAGACAGAGACAGACAGAGACAGACAGAGACAGACAGAGACAGACAGAGACAGACAGAGACAGACAGAGACAGACAGAGACAGACAGAGACAGACAGACAGACAGAGACAGACAGACAGACAGACACAGACAGAGACAGACAGACACAGCCAGAGACAGACAGACACAGACAGAGACAGATAGAGACAGACAGAGACAGACAGGGACAGATAGAGACAGATAGAGACAGACAGAGACAGACAGAGACAGACAGACACAGACAGAGACAGATAGAGACAGACAGAGACAGACAGGGACAGATAGAGACAGATAGAGACAGACAGAGACAGACAGAGACAGACAGACACAGATAGACACAGACAGACACAGATAGACACAGACAGACACAGAGTTCGGGTTCGTGTTCGAGTTTGGGTTTGGGTCTGGGTTTGGGTTTGGGTCTGGGTTTGGGTTTGGGTTTGGGTTTGGGTTTGGGTTTGGGTTTGGGTTTGGGTTTGGGTAATAACAGAGAGACTGAGAGTCAGAGAAAGACATAGAGAGACAGACAGAGACAGACAGAGACATACAGAGACAGACAGAGACAGACAGAGACAGACAGAGACAGACAGAGACAGACAGAGATGGACACAGACAGACACAGACCGACAGAGACAGAGACAGACAGAGACAGACAGAGACAGACAGAGACAGACAAAGACAGGCAGAGACAGACAGAGACACACAGAGACAGACAGAGACAGACAGAGACAGACAGAGACAGACAGAGACAGACAGAGACAGACAGAGACGGACAGAGACAGACAGAGACAGACAGAGACAGACAGAGACAGACAGAGACAGACAGTCAGACAGAGACAGACAGAGACAGACAGACACAGACAGAGACAGACAGACACAGACAGACACAGATAGACACAGACAGACACAGAGTTCGGGTTCGTGTTTGGGTTTGGGTTTGGGTCTGGGTTTGGGTTTGGGTCTGGGTTCGGGTTTGCGTTTGGGTTTGGGTTCGGGTTTGGGTTTGGGTTTGGGTTTGGGTTTGGGTTCGGGTTTGGGTTTGGGTTTGAATTTGAGTTTGGGTTTGGGTTTGGCTTTGGGTTTGGCTTTGGGTTTGGGTTTGAAATTTGGATTTGGGTTTGGGTTTGGATTTGGGTTTGGAGTTGGGTTTGGGGTTGGGTTTGGATTTTGGTTCGGGTTTGGGTTTGGGTTTGGGTTTGGGTAATAACAGAGAGACTGAGAGACAGAGAGAGACATAGGGAGACAGACAGAGACAGACAGAGACAGACAGAGACAGACAGAGATAGACACAGGCAGACACAGACAGACAGAGACAGACAGAGACAGACAGAGACAGACAGAGACAGACAGAGACAGACAGAGACAGACAGAGACAGACAGAGGCAGACAGAGACAGACAGAGACAGAAAGAAACAGACAGAGACAGACAGAGACAGACAAAGACAGACAGAGACAGACAGAGACAGACAGAGACAGACAGAGACAGACAGAGACAGACAGAGACAGACACAGACAGACACAGACCGACAGAGACAGACAGAGATAGACACAGACAGACACAGACCGACAGAGACAGACAGAGACAGACAGAGACAGAGAGAGACAGAGAGAGACAGAAAGAGACAGAGAGTTACAAAGAGAGACAGAGAGAGACAGAGCGAGACAGAGAGAGACAGAGAGAGAAAGAGAGACACAGAGAGACACAGAGAGGGACAGACAGAGACATACAGAGACAGAGAGAGACAGACGGAGACAGACAGAGACAGACGGAGACAGACAGAGACAGACAGAGACAGACAGAGACAGACAGAGACAGACAGAGATAGACACAGACAGACACAGACCGACAGAGACAGAGACAGACAGAGACAGACAGAGACAGACAGAGACAGACAAAGACAGGCAGAGACAGACAGAGACACACAGAGACAGACAGAGACAGACAGAGACAGACAGAGACAGACAGAGACAGACAGAGACGGACAGAGATAGACAGAGACAGACAGAGACAGACAGAGACAGACAGAGAGAGACAGACAGACAGAGACAGACAGAGACAGACAGACACAGACAGAGACAGACAGACACAGACAGACACAGATAGACACAGACAGACACAGAGTTCGGGTTCGTGTTTGGGTTTGCGTTTGGGTTTGGGTTCGGGTTTGGGTTTGGGTTTGGGTTTGAGTTTGGGTTTGGGTTTGGGTTCGGGTTTGGGTTTGGGTTTGAATTTGGGTTTAGGTTTGGGTTTGGCTTTGGGTTTGGCTTTGGGTTTGGGTTTGAAATTTGGATTTGGGTTTGGGTTTGGATTTGGGTTTGGAGTTGGGTTTGGGGTTGGGTTTGGATTTTGGTTTGGGTTTGGGTTTGGGTTTGGGTTTGGGTAATAACAGAGAGACTGAGAGACAGAGAGAGACATAGGGAGACAGACAGAGACAGACAGAGACAGACAGAGACAGACAGAGATAGACACAGGCAGACAGAGACAGACAGAGACAGACAGAGACAGACAGAGACAGACAGAGACAGACAGAGACAGACAGAGACAGACAGAGACAGACAGAGACAGACAGAGACAGACAGAGACAGAAAGAAACAGACAGAGACAGACAGAGACAGACAAAGACAGACAGAGACAGACAGAGACAGACAGAGACAGACAGAGACAGACAGAGACAGACAGAGAAAGACAGAGACAGACAGAGACAGACAGCGACAGACAGAGACAGACAGAGACAGACAGAGACAGACAGAGACAGACAGACAGACACAGACAGACACACACACCGACAGAGACAGACAGAGATAGACACAGACAGACACAGACCGACAGAGACAGACAGAGACAGAGAGAGACAGAGAGAGACAGAAAGAGACAGAGAGTTACAAAGAGAGACAGAGAGAGACAGAGCGAGACAGAGAGAGACAGAGAGAGACAGAGAGAGAAAGAGAGAGACAGAGAGACACAGAGAGGGACAGACAGAGACATACAGAGACAGAGAGAGACAGACGGAGACAGACAGAGACAGACAGAGACAGACAGAGACAGACAGAGACAGACAGAGACAGACAGAGACAGACAGAGACAGACAGAGACAGACAGAGACAGACAGAGACAGACAGAGACAGACAGAGACAGACAGAGACAGACAGAGGCAGACAGAGACAGACAGAGACAGAAAGAAACAGACAGAGACAGACAGAGACAGACAAAGACAGACAGAGACAGACAGAGACAGACAGAGACAGACAGAGACAGACAGAGACAGACAGAGACAGACAGAGACAGACACAGACAGACACAGACCGACAGAGACAGACAGAGATAGACACAGACAGACACAGACCGACAGAGACAGACAGAGACAGACAGAGACAGACAGAGACAGAGAGAGACAGAAAGAGACAGAGAGTTACAAAGAGAGACAGAGAGAGACAGAGCGAGACAGAGAGAGACAGAGAGAGACAGAGAGAGAAAGAGAGAGACAGAGAGGGACAGAGAGGGACAGACAGAGACATACAGAGACAGAGAGAGACAGACGGAGACAGACAGAGACAGACAGAGACAGACAGAGACAGACAGAGACAGACAGAGACAGACAGAGACAGACAGAGACAGACAGAGACAGACAGAGACAGACAGAGACAGACAGAGACAGACAGAGACAGACAGAGACAGACAGAGACAGACAGACAGACAGCGACAGACAAAGACAGACAGAGACAGACAGAGACAGACAAAGACAGACAGAGACAGACCGAGACACACAGAGACAGACAGAGACAGACAGAGGCAGACAGAGACAGACAGAAAAAGACAGAGACAGACAGAAACAGACGGAGACAGCCAGAGACAGACAGAGACAGACAGAGACAAACAGAGACAGACAGAGACAGACAGAGACAGACAGAGAAAGACAGAGACAGACAGAGAGAGACAGAGACAGACAGAGACAGACAGAGACAGACAGAGACAGACAGAGACAGACAGACAGAGACAGACAGACAGACAGAGACAGACAGAGACAGACAGACACAGACAGAGACAGACAGACACAGACAGAGACAGACAGACACAGACAGACACAGACAGAGACAGATGGAGACAGACAGAGACAGACAGACACAGACAGAGACAGACAGACACAGACAGACACAGACAGAGACAGATGGAGACAGACAGAGACAGACAGAGACAGATAGAGACAGATAAAGACAGACAGAGACAGACTGAGACAGACAGACACAGATAGACACAGACAGACACAGAGTTCGGGTTCGTGTTCGAGTTTGGGTTTGGGTCTGGGTTTGGGTTTGGGTCTGGGTTTGGGTTTGGGTTTGGGTTTGGGTTTGGGTTTGGGTTTGGGTTTGGGTTTGGGTTTGGGTTTGGGTTTGGGTTTGGGTAATAACAGAGAGACTGAGAGTCAGAGAAAGACATAGAGAGACAGACAGAGACAGACAGAGACATACAGAGACAGACAGAGACAGACAGAGACAGACAGAGACAGACAGACACAGACAGACACAGACAGAGACAGACAGACACAGACAGAGACAGACAGACACAGACAGACACAGACAGACACAGATGGAGACAGACAGAGACAGACAGAGACAGATAGAGACAGATAGAGAAAGATAAAGACAGACAGAGACAGACAGAGACAGACAGACACAGATAGACACAGACAGACACAGAGTTCGGGTTCGTGTTCGAGTTTGGGTTTGGGTCTGGGTTTGGGTTTGGGTCTGGGTTTGGGTTTGGGTTTGGGTTTGGGTTTGGGTTTGGGTTTGTGTTTGGGTTTGGGTTTGGGTTTGGGTTTGGGTTTGGGTTTGGGTTTGGGTTTGGGTAATAACAGAGAGACTGAGAGTCAGAGAAAGACATAGAGAGACAGACAGAGACAGACAGAGACATACAGAGACAGACAGAGACAGACAGAGACAGACAGAGACAGACAGAGACAGACAGAGACAGACAGAGACAGAGAGAGACAGACGGAGACAGACAGAGACAGACAGAGACAGACAGAGACAGACAGAGACAGACAGAGACAGACAGAGACAGACAGAGACAGACAGAGACAGACAGAGACAGACAGAGACAGACAGAGACAGACAGAGACAGACAGACAGACAGAGACAGACAGAGACAGACAGAGACAGACAGAGACAGACAAAGACAGACAGAGACAGACAGAGACACACAGAGACAGACAGAGACAGACAGAGACAGACAGAGACAGACAGAAAAAGACAGAGACAGACAGAAACAGACGGAGACAGCCAGAGACAGACAGAGACAAACAGAGACAGACAGAGACAGACAGAGACAGACAGAGACAGACAGAGAAAGACAGAGACAGACATAGACAGACAGAGACAGACAGAGACAGACAGAGACAGACAGAGACAGACAGAGACAGACAGACAGACAGAGACAGACAGAGACAGACAGACACAGACAGAGACAGACAGACACAGCCAGAGACAGACAGACACAGACAGAGACAGATAGAGACAGACAGAGACAGACAGGGACAGATAGAGACAGATAGAGACAGACAGAGACAGACAGAGACAGACAGACACAGATAGACACAGACAGACACAGATAGACACAGACAGACACAGAGTTCGGGTTCGTGTTCGAGTTTGGGTTTGGGTCTGGGTTTGGGTTTGGGTCTGGGTTTGGGTTTGGGTTTGGGTTTGGGTTTGGGTTTGGGTTTGGGTTTGGGTTTGGGTTTGGGTAATAACAGAGAGACTGAGAGTCAGAGAAAGACATAGAGAGACAGACAGAGACAGACAGAGACATACAGAGACAGACAGAGACAGACAGAGACAGACAGAGACAGACAGAGACAGACAGAGATGGACACAGACAGACACAGACCGACAGAGACAGAGACAGACAGAGACAGACAGAGACAGACAGAGACAGACAAAGACAGGCAGAGACAGACAGAGACACACAGAGACAGACAGAGACAGACAGAGACAGACAGAGACAGACAGAGACAGACAGAGACAGACAGAGACGGACAGAGACAGACAGAGACAGACAGAGACAGACAGAGACAGACAGAGACAGACAGACAGACAGAGACAGACAGAGACAGACAGAGACAGACAGACACAGACAGAGACAGACAGACACAGACAGACACAGATAGACACAGACAGACACAGAGTTCGGGTTCGTGTTTGGGTTTGGGTTTGGGTCTGGGTTTGGGTTTGGGTCTGGGTTCGGGTTTGCGTTTGGGTTTGGGTTCGGGTTTGGGTTTGGGTTTGGGTTTGGGTTTGGGTTCGGGTTTGGGTTTGGGTTTGAATTTGGGTTTGGGTTTGGGTTTGACTTTGGGTTTGGCTTTGGGTTTGGGTTTGAAATTTGGATTTGGGTTTGGGTTTGGATTTGGGTTTGGAGTTGGGTTTGGGGTTGGGTTTGGATTTTGGTTTGGGTTTGGGTTTGGGTTTGGGTTTGGGTTTGGGTAATAACAGAGAGACTGAGAGACAGAGAGAGACATAGGGAGACAGACAGAGACAGACAGAGACAGACAGAGACAGACAGAGATAGACACAGGCAGACACAGACAGACAGAGACAGACAGAGACAGACAGAGACAGACAGAGACAGACAGAGACAGACAGAGACAGACAGAGACAGACAGAGTCAGACAGAGACAGACAGAGACAGAAAGAAACAGACAGAGACAGACAGAGACAGACAAAGACAGACAGAGACAGACAGAGACAGACAGAGACAGACAGAGACAGACAGAGACAGACAGAGACAGACACAGACAGACACAGACCGACAGAGACAGACAGAGATAGACACAGACAGACACAGACCGACAGAGACAGACAGAGACAGACAGAGACAGAGAGAGACAGAGAGAGACAGAAAGAGACAGAGAGTTACAAAGAGAGACAGAGAGAGACAGAGCGAGACAGAGAGAGAAAGAGAGACACAGAGAGACACAGAGAGGGACAGACAGAGACATACAGAGACAGAGAGAGACAGACGGAGACAGACAGAGACAGACGGAGACAGACAGAGACAGACAGAGACAGACAGAGACAGACAGAGATAGACACAGACAGACACAGACCGACAGAGACAGAGACAGACAGAGACAGACAGAGACAGACAGAGACAGACAAAGACAGGCAGAGACAGACAGAGACACACAGAGACAGACAGAGACAGACAGAGACAGACAGAGACAGACAGAGACAGACAGAGACAGACAGAGACGGACAGAGATAGACAGAGACAGACAGAGACAGACAGAGACAGACAGACAGAGACAGACAGACAGAGACAGACAGAGACAGACAGACACAGACAGAGACAGACAGACACAGACAGACACAGATAGACACAGACAGACACAGAGTTCGGGTTCGTGTTTGGGTTTGCGTTTGGGTTTGGGTTCGGGTTTGGGTTTGGGTTCTGGTTTGAGTTTGGGTTTGGGTTTGGGTTCGGGTTTGGGTTTGGGTTTGAATTTGGGTTTAGGTTTGGGTTTGGCTTTGGGTTTGGCTTTGGGTTTGGGTTTGAAATTTGGATTTGGGTTTGGGTTTGGATTTGGGTTTGGAGTTGGGTTTGGGGTTGGGTTTGGATTTTGGTTTGGGTTTGGGCTTGGGTTTGGGTTTGGGTAATAACAGAGAGACTGAGAGACAGAGAGAGACATAGGGAGACAAACAGAGACAGACAGAGACAGACAGAGACAGACAGAGATAGACACAGGCAGACACAGACAGACAGAGACAGACAGAGACAGACAGAGACAGACAGAGACAGACAGAGACAGACAGAGACAGACAGAGACAGACAGAGGCAGACAGAGACAGACAGAGACAGAAAGAAACAGACAGAGACAGACAGAGACAGACAAAGACAGACAGAGACAGACAGAGACAGACAGAGACAGACAGAGACAGACAGAGACAGACAGAGACAGACAGAGACAGACACAGACAGACACAGACCGACAGAGACAGACAGAGATAGACACAGACAGACACAGACCGACAGAGACAGACAGAGACAGACAGAGACAGAGAGAGACAGAAAGAGACAGAGAGTTACAAAGAGAGACAGAGAGAGACAGAGCGAGACAGAGAGAGACAGAGAGAGACAGAGAGAGAAAGAGAGAGACAGAGAGACACAGAGAGGGACAGACAGAGACATACAGAGACAGAGAGAGACAGACGGAGACAGGCAGAGACAGACAGAGACAGACAGAGACAGACAGAGACAGACAGAGACAGACAGAGACAGACAGAGACAGACAGAGACAGACAGAGACAGACAGAGACAGACAGAGACAGACAGAGACAGACAGAGACAGACAGAGACAGACAGAGACAGACAGAGACAGACAGAGACAGAAAGAAACAGACAGAGACAGACAGAGACAGACAAAGACAGACAGAGACAGACAGAGACAGACAGAGACAGACAGAGACAGACAGAGACAGACAGAGACAGACAGAGACAGACACAGACAGACACAGACCGACAGAGACAGACAGAGATAGACACAGACAGACACAGACCGACAGAGACAGACAGAGACAGACAGAGACAGAAAGAGACAGAGAGTTACAAAGAGAGACAGAGAGAGACAGTGCAAGACAGAGAGAGACAGAGATAGACAGAGAGAGAAAGAGAGAGACAGAGAGACACAGAGAGAGACAGACAGAGACATACAGAGACAGCGAGAGACAGACGGAGACAGACAGAGACAGACAGAGACAGACAGAGACAGACAGAGACAGACAGAGACAGACAGAGACAGACAGAGACAGACAGAGACAGACAGAGACAGACAGAGACAGATAGAGACAGACAGAGACAGACAGAGACAGATAGAGACAGATAGAGACAGACAGAGACAGACAGAGACAGACAGACACAGATAGACACAGACAGACACAGAGTTCGTGTTTGGGTTTGGGTTTGGGTCTGGGTTTGGGTTTGGGTCTGGGTTCAGGTTTGCGTTTGGGTTTGGGTTTGGGTTTGGGTTTGAGTTTAGGTTTGGGTTTGGGTTTGGGTTTGGGTTTGAATTTGGGTTTGGGTTTGGCGTTGGGTTTGGGTTTGGGTTTGGCTTTGGCTTTACGTTTGGCTTTGGGTTTGGGTTTGAAATTTGGATTTGGGTTTGGGTTTGGATTTGGGTTTGGAGTTGGGTTTGGGGTTGGGTTTGGATTTTGGTTTGGGTTTGGGTTTGGGTTTGGGTTTGGGTAATAACAGAGAGACTGAGAGACAGAGAGAGACATAGGGAGACAGACAGAGACAGACAGAGACAGACAGAGACAGACAGAGACAGACAGAGGCAGACAGAGACAGACAGAGACAGACAGAGACAGAAAGAAACAGACAGAGACAGACAGAGACAGACAAAGACAGACACAGACCGACAGAGACAGACAGAGACAGACAGAGACAGAAAGAGACAGAGAGTTACAAAGAGAGACAGAGAGAGACAGTGCAAGACAGAGAGAGACAGAGATAGACAGAGAGAGAAAGAGAGAGACAGAGAGACACAGAGAGAGACAGACAGAGACATACAGAGACAGAGAGAGACAGACGGAGACAGACAGAGACAGACAGAGACAGACAGAGACAGACAGAGACAGACAGAGACAGGCAGAGACAGACAGAGACAGACAGAGACAGACAGAGACAGACAGACAGACAAAGACAGACAGAGACAGACAGAGACAGACAGAGACAGACAGAGACAGACAGAGACAGACAGAGACAGACAGAGACACACAGAGACAGACAGAGACAGACAGAGACAGACAGAGACAGACAGAAAAAGACAGAGACAGACAGAAACAGACGGAGACAGCCAGAGACAGACAGAGACAGACAAAGACAAACAGAGACAGACAGAGACAGACAGAGACAGACAGAGAAAGACAGAAACAGACAGAGACAGACAGAGACAGACAGAGACAGACAGAGACAGACAGAGACAGACAGAGACAGCAGAGACAGCCACAGACAGACAGAGACAGACAGAGATAGACAGAGACAGACAGACAGACAGAGACAGACAGAGACAGACAGACACAGACAGAGACAGACAGACACAGACAGAGACAGACAGACACAGACAGACACAGACAGAGACAGATAGAGACAGACAGAGACAGACAGAGACAGATAGAGACAGATAGAGACAGATAGAGACAGACAGAGACAGACAGAGACAGATAGAGACAGATAGAGACAGACAGAGACAGACAGAGACAGACGGACACAGATAGACACAGACAGACACAGACTTCGGGTTCGTGTTCGAGTTTGGGTTTGGGTCTGGGTTTGAGTTTGGGTCTGGGTTTGGGTTTGGGTTTGGGTTTGAGTTTGGGTTTGGGTTTGGGTTTGAGTTTGGGTTTGGGTTTGGGTTTGGGTTTGGGTTTGGGTTTGGGTTTGGGTTTGGGTTTGGGTTTGGGTTTGAAATTTGGATTTGGGTTTGGAGTTGGGTTTGGAGTTGGGTTTGGATTTTGGTTTGGGTTTGGGTTTGGGTTTGGGTTTGGGTTTGGGTAATAACAGAGAGACTGAGAGACAGAGAGAGACATAGGGAGACAGACAGAGACAGACAGAGACAGACAGAGATAGACACAGGCAGACAGAGACAGACAGAGACAGACAGAGACAGACAGAGACAGACAGAGACAGACAGAGACAGACAGAGACAGACAGAGACAGACAGAGACAGACAGAGACAGACAGAGGCAGACAGAGACAGACAGAGACAGATAGAAACAGACAGAGACAGACAGAGACAGACACAGACAGACAGAGACAGACAGAGACAGACAGAGACAGACAGAGACAGACAGAGACAGACAGAGACAGACACAGACAGACACAGACCGACAGAGACAGACAGAGATAGACACAGACAGACACAGACCGACAGAGACAGACAGAGACAGACAGAGACAGAGAGAGACAGAAGAGACAGAGAGTTACAAAGAGAGACAGAGAGAGACAGAGCGAGACAGAGAGAGACAGAGAGAGAGACAGAAAAAGACAGAGAGAGAAAGAGAGAGACGGAGAGCCACAGAGAGAGACAGACAGAGACAGACAGAGACAGACAGAGACAGAGAGAGACAGACGGAGACAGACAGAGACAGACAGAGACAGACAGAGACAGACAGAGACAGACAGAGACAGACAGAGACAGACAGAGACAGACAGAGACAGACAGAGACAGACAGAGACAGACAGAGACAGACAGAGACAGACAGAGACAGACAGAGACAGACAGAGACAGACAGACAGACAGAGACAGACAGAGACAGACAGAGACAGACAGAGACAGACAGAGATAGACAGAGACAGACAGAGACAGACAGCGACAGACAGAGACAGACAGAGACAGACAGAGACAGACAGAGACAGACAGACAGACAGAGACAGACAGAGACAGACAGACAGACAGAGACAGACAGACACAGACAGACACAGACAGAGACAGACAGACACAGCCAGAGACAGACAGACACAGACAGAGACAGATAGAGACAGACAGAGACAGACAGGGACAGATAGAGACAGATAGAGACAGACAGAGACAGACAGAGACAGACAGACACAGACAGACACAGAGTTCGGGTTCGTGTTTGGGTTTGGGTTTGGGTCTGGGTTTGGGTTTGGGTCTGGGTTTGGGTTTGGGTTTGGGTTTGGGTTCGGGTTTGGGTTTGGGTTTGGGTTTGGGTTTATGTTTGGGTTTGAATTTGGGTTTGGGTTTGGCGTTGGGTTTGGCGTTGGGTTTGGGTTTGGGTTTGGGTTTGGCTTTGGGTTTGGGTTTGAAATTTGGATTTGGGTTTGGGTTTGGATTTGGGTTTGGAGTTGGGTTTGGAGTTGGGTTTGGATTTTGGTTTGGGTTTGGGTTTGGGTTTGGGTTTGGGTTTGGGTAATAATCATCATTCTCTCTCTATCATTCTCTCTCTTTATCATTCTCTCTCTATCATTCTCTCTGTCTATCATTCTCTCTCTCTATCATTCTCTCTCTATCATTCTCTCTCTATATCATTCTCTCTCTATCATTGTCTCTCTCTATCATTCTCTCTCTCTATAATTCTCTCTCTATCATTTTCTCGCTCTATCATTTTCTCTCTCCATCATTCTCTGTCTCTATCATTTTCTCTCTATCATTCTCTCTCTCTATCATTCTCTCTTACTATCATTCTCTCTCTATATCATTCTCTCGTTATCATTCTCTCTATCATTCTCTTTCTCTATCATTCTCTCTCTCTATCATTCTCTCTCTCTATCATTCTCTCTCTCTATCATTCTCTCTTTCTATCATTCTCTCTTTCTATCATTCTCTCTCTATCATTCTCTCTCTCTAGCATTCTCTCTCTATCATTCTCTCTCTCTACCATTCTCTGTCTATCATTCTCTCTCTCCATCATTTTCTTTTTCTCTATCATTCTCTCTGTCCATCATTCTCTCTCTCCATCATTCTCTGTCTATCATTATCTCTCTCTATCATTCTCTCTCCATCATTCCCTCTCTCTATCATTCTCTCTCTATCATTCTCTCTCTCTATCATTCTCTCTCTCTATCATTCTCTCTCTATCATTCTCTCTCTCTATCATTCTCTCTCTCTATCATTCTCTCTCTCTATCATTCTCTCTCTATCATTCTCTCTCTATATCATTCTCTCTCTATCATTCTTTCTCTCTATCATTTTCCCTCTCCATCATTCTCTGACTCCATCATTCTCTTTCTCTATCATGCTCTCTCCCTCTCTCTCTCTCGCTCGCTCTCTCTCTCTATCATTCTCTCTCTCCATCATTTTCTCTCTCCATCATTCTCTCTCTCTATCATTCTCTTTCTGCATCATTCTCTTTCTCTATCATTCTCTCTCTCTCTATCATTCTCTCTCTCTATCATTCTCTCTCTATCATTCTCTCTCTCTATCATTCTCTCTCTCTATCATGCTCTCTCTCTCTATCATTCTCTCTTACTATCATTCTCTCTGTCCATCATTCTCTCTCTCTATTATTCACTCTCTCTATCATTCTCTCGCTCCGTCATTCTCTCTCACTATCATTCTCTCTCTCTATCATTCTCTCTCACTATCATTCTCTGTCTATCATTCTCTCTCACTATCATTCTCTCTGTCCATCATTCTATCTCTCTATAATTCTCTCTCTATCATTCTCTCTGTCCATCGTTCTCTCTCTCTATCATTCTATGTCTATCATTATCTCTCTCTATCATTCCCTCTCTCTATCATTTTCTCTCCATCATTCTCTCTTTCTATCATTCTCTCTCTATCATTCGCTCTCTATCATTCTCTCTCTCTATCATTCTCTCTCTCTATCATTCTCTCTCTATCATTCTCTGTCTCTATCATTCTCTGTCTATCATTCTGTCTCTCTATCATTTTCTCTCTCTATCATTTTCTCTCTATCATTCGCTCTCTATCATTCTCTCTCTCTATCATTCTCTCTCTCTATCATTCTCTCTCTATCATTCTCTCTCTCTCTATCATTTTCTCTCTCTATCATTCTCGCTCTCTCTCTCTGTCTCTCTCTCTCTCTCTCTATTCTCTCTCCCTATCATTTTCTCTCTCCATCATTCTCTCTCTCCATTATTCTCTCTCTATCATTCTCTCTCTATCATTCTCTCTCTCTATCATTCTCTCTCTCTATCATTCTCTCTCTCTATCATTCTCTTTCTCCATCATTCGCTTTCTCTATCATTCTCTCTCTCTCTCTATCATTCTCTCTCACTCTCATTCTCTCTCTATCATTCTCTCTCTCCATCATTTTCTCTCTATCATTCTCTCGCTATCATTCTCTCTATCATTCTCTCTCTCTCTCTATCATTCTCTTTCTCTATCATTCTCTCTCTCTAACATTTTCTCTCTATCATTCTCTGTCTCTATCATTATCTTTCTCTATCATTCTCTCTCCATCATTCTCTCTTTATCATTTTCTCTCTCTATCATTCTCTCTCTCCATCATTCTCTCTCTCTATCATTCTCTCTCTCCATCATTCTCTCTCTATATCATTTTCTTTCTCTATCATTCTCTCTCTCTCTATTATTCTCTCTCTCTATCATTCTCTCTCTCTATCATTCTCTCTTTCTATCATTCACTCTCTATCATTCTCTCTTTCTATCATTCTCTCTCTATCATTCTCTCGCTATCATTCTCTCTATCATTCTCTTTCTCTCCATCATTCTCTTTCTCTATCATTCTCTCTCTCTCTATCATTCTCTCTCTCTATCATGCCCTTCCTCTATCATTCTCTCTCTCTAGCATTCTCTCTCTATCATTCTCTCTCTCTATCATTCTCTGTCTATCATTCTCTGTCTATCATTCTCTCTCTCTATCATTTTCTCTCTCCATCATTTTCTCTCCATCGTTCTCTCTCTATCATTCCCTCTCTCTATCATTTTCTCTCTATCATTCTCTCTCTCTATCATTCTCTCTCTCCATCATTCTCTCTCTATCATTCTCTTGCTATCATTCTTTCTATCATTCTCTCTCTCTCTCTATCATTCTCTTTCTCTATCATTCTCTCCCTCTATCATTCTCTCTCTATCATTCTCTGTCTCTTTCATTATCTCTCTCTATCATTCCCTCTCCATCATTCTCTCTCTCTCTATCATTTTCTCTCTATCACTCTCTCTTTCTATCATTCTCTCTCTCCATCATTTTCTCTTTCTCTATCATTCTGTCTGTCCATCATTCTCTCTCTCTATCATTCTCTGTCTATCATTATCTCTCTCTATCATTCTCTCTCCATCATTCCCTCTCTCTATCATTCTCTTTCTGCATCATTCTCTTTCTCTATCATTCTCTCTCTCTCTATCATTCTCTCTTTCTATCATTCTCTCTCTATCATTCTCTCTCTATCATTCTCTCTCTCTATCATTCTCTCTCTCTATCATTCTCTCTCTCTATCATTCTCTCTCTCTATCATTCTCTCTCTCTATCATTCTCTGTCTATCATTCTCTCTCTATCATTCTCTGTCTTTATCATCTTCTCTCTCTATCATTTTCTCTCTATCGTTCTCTCTCTATCATTCCCTCTCTCTATCATTTTCTCTCTATCATTCTCTCTCTCTATCATTTTCTCTCTATCATTCTCTCTCTCTATCATTCTCTCTCACTATCATTCTCTCTCTCTATCATTCTCTCGCTATCATTCTCTCTATCATTCTCTCTCTCTCTATCATTCTCTTTCTCTATCATTCTCTCTCTCTATCATTCTCTCTCTCTATCATTCTCTCTCTCTATCATTCTCTCTCTCTAGCATTCTCTCTCTATCATTCTCTCTCTCTATCATTCTCTGTCTATCATTCTCTCTCTATCATTCTCTCTCTCTATCATTTTCTCTAACTATCATTTTCTATCTATCGTTCTCTCTCTATCATTCCCTCTCTCTATCATTTTCTCTCTATCATTCTCTCTTTCTATCATTCTCTCTCTCCATCATTCTCTCTCTATCATTCTCTCGCTATCATTCTCTCTATCATTCTCTCTCTCTCTCTATCATTCTCTCTCTGTCATTCTCTGTCTCTATCATTATCTCTCTCTATCATTCTCTCTCCATCATTCTCTCTCTATCATTCTCTCTTTCTATCATTCTCTCTCTCTATCATTCTCTCTCTCTATCATTCTCTCTCTATCATTATCTCTCTCTATCATTCTCTCTCTATCATTCCCTCTCTCTATCATTCTCTCTCTATCATTCTCTCTCTCTATCATTCTCTCGCTCCGTCATTCTCTCTCACTAACATTCTCTCTCTCTATCATTCTCTCTCACTATCATTCTCTCTCTATCATTCTCTCTCTCTATCATTTTCTCTCTATCATTCTGTCTTTCTATCATTCTCTCTCTATCATTCGCTCTCTATCATTCTCTCTCTCTATCATTCTCTCTCTCTATCATTCTCTCCCTCTATCATTCTCTCTCTATCATTTCCTGTCGCTATCATTTTCTCTCTCTATCATTCTCTGTCTCCATCATTCTCTCTCTCCATCATTCTCTCTCTCTATCATTTTCTCTCTCTCTCTCTCTCTCTCTCTCTCTCTCTTTCTATCATTCTCTCTCTATCATTATCTCTCTCTATCATTCTCTCTCTATCATTCCCTCTCTCTATCATTCTCTCTCTATCATTTTCTCTCTCTCTCTCTCTCTCTCTCTCTCTCTCTCTCTCTCTCTCTCTCTCTCTATCATTCTCTCTCCCTATCATTTTCTCTCTCTATCATTCTCTCTCTCTCTGTCATTCTCTCTCTCTATTATTCTCTCTCTATCATTCTCTCTCTCTATCATTCTCTCTCTCTATCATTCTCTCTCTATCATTCTCTCTCTATATCATTGTCTGTCTATCATTGTCTCTCTCTATCATTCTCTCTCTCTATCATTTTCTCTCTCCATCATTCTCTGTCTCCATCATTCTCTTTCTCTATCATTCTCTCTCTCTCTCTCTCTCTCGCTCTCTCTCTCTCTCTATCATTCTCTCTCTCCATCATTTTCTCTCTCCATCATTCTCTCTCTCTATCATTCTCTTTCTGCATCATTCTCTTTCTCTATCATTCTGTCTCTCTCTATCATTCTCTCTTTCTATCATTCTCTCTCTATCATTCTCTCTCTATCATTCTCTCTCTCTATCATTCTCTCTCTCTATCATTCTCTCTCTCTATCATTCTCTCTCTCTATCATTTTCTCTCTCTATCATTCTCTCTCTCCATCATTCTCTCTCTCTATCATTTTCTCTCTCCATCATTCTCTTTCTCCATTATTCTCTTCCTCTATCATTCTCTCTTACTATCATTCGCTCTGTCCATCATTCTCTCTCTCTATCATTCACTCTCTCTATCATTCTCTCGCTCCGTCATTCTCTCTCACTATCATTCTCTCTCTCTATCATTCTCTCTCACTATCATTCTCTCTCTATCATTCTCTCTCACTATCATTCTCTCTCTATCATTCTCTCTCACTATCATTCTCCCTGTCCATCATTCTATCTCTCTATAATTCTCTCTCTATCATTCTCTCTGTCCATCGTTCTCTCTCTCTATCATTCTATGTCTATCATTATCTCTCTCTATCATTCCCTCTTTCTATCATTCTCTCTCTATCATTCGCTCCCTATCATTCTCTCTCTCTATCATTCTCTCTCTCTATCATTCTCTCTCTATCATTCTCTGTCTCTATCATTCTCTGTCTATCATTCTGTCTCTCTATCATTTTCTCTCTATCATTCTCTCTCTATCATTCTCTCTCTCTATCATTCTCTCTCTCTATCATTCTCTCTCTATCATTCTCTCTCTCTATCATTTTCTCTCTCTATCATTCTCGCTCTCTCTCTCTCTCTCTCTCTCTCTATCATTCTCTCTCCCCATCATTTTCTCTCTCCATCATTCTCTCTCTCCATTATTCTCTCTTTATCATTCTCTCTCTCTATCATTCTCTCTCTCTATCATTCTCTCTCTCTATCATTCTCTTTCTTCATCATTCGCTTTCTCTATCATTCTCTCTCTCTCTCTATCATTCTCTCTCTCTCTCTATTATTCTCTCTCACTATCATTCTCTCTCTATCATTCTCTCTCTCCATCATTTTCTCTTTCTTTATCATTCTCTCTCTCTCTATTATTCTCTCTCTCTATTATTCTCTCTCTCTATTATTCTCTCTCTCTATCATTCTCTCTTTCTATCATTCTCTCTCTATCATTCTCTGTCTCTATCATTATCTCTCTCTATCATTCTCTCTCCATCATTCTCTCTCTCTCTATCATTTTCTCTCTATCACTCTCTCTTTCTATCATTCTCTCTCTCCATCATTTTCTCTTTCTCTATCATTCTGTCTGTCCATCATTCTCTCTCTCTATCATTCTCTCGCTCCGTCATTCTCTCTCACTATCATTCTCTCTCACTATCATTCTCTCTCACTATCATTCTCTCTCTATCATTCTTTCTCTCTATCATTTTCTCTCTATCATTCTCTCTTTCTATCATTCTCTCTCTATCATTCGCTCTCTATCATTCTCTCTCTCTATCATTCTCTCTCTCTATCATTCTCTGTCTCCATCATTCTCTCTCTCCATCATTCTCACTCTCTATCATTTTCTCTCTCTCTCTCTCTCTCTCTCTCTCTCTCTCTCTCTCTCTCTCTCTCTCTCTCTCTCTCTCTCTCTCTCTCTCTCTCTCTCTCTATCATTCTCTCTCCCCATCATTTTCTCTCTCTATCATTCTCTCTCTCTCTATCATTCTCTCTTTCTATCATTCTCTCTCTATCATTCGCTCTCTATCATTCTCTCTCTCTATCATTCTCTCTCTCTATCATTCTCTCTTTCTATCATTCTCTCTCTATCATTCTCTCTCTCTAGCATTCTCTCTCTAGCATTCTCTCTCTATCATTCTCTCTCTCTACCATTCTCTGTCTATCATTCTCTCTCTCCATCATTTTCTTTTTCTCTATCATTCTCTCTGTCCATCATTCTCTCTCTCTATCATTCTCTGTCTATCATTATCTCTCTCTATCATTCACTCTCTATCATTCCCTCTCTCTATCATTCTCTCTCTATCATTCTCTCTCTCTATCATTCTCTCTCTCTATCATTCTCTCTCTATCATTCTCTCTCTTTATCATTCTCTCTCTCTATCATTCTCTCTCTATCATTCTCTCTCTATATCATTCTCTCTCTATCATTGTCTCTCTCTATCATTCTCTCTCGCTATCATTTTCTCTCTCCATCATTCTCTGTCTCCATCATTCTCTTTCTCTATCATTCTCTCTCTCTCTCTCTCTCTCGCTCTCTCTCTCTCTCTATCATTCTCTCTCTCCATCATTTTCTCTCTCCATCATTCTCTCTCTCTATCATTCTCTTTCTGCATCATTCTCTTTCTCTATCATTCTCTCTCTCTCTATCATTCTCTCATTCTATCATTCTCTCTCTATCATTCTCTCTCTATCATTCTCTCTCTCTATCATTCTCTCTCTCTATCATTCTCTCTCTCTATCATTCTCTCTCTCTATCATTCTCTCTCTCTATCATTCTCTGTCTATCATTCTCTCTCTATCATTCTCTGTCTTTATCATTTTCTCTCTCTATCATTTTCTCTCTATCGTTCTCTCTCTATCATTCCCTCTCTCTATCATTTTCTCTCTATCATTCTCTCTCTCTATCATTTTCTCTCTATCATTCTCTCTCTCTATCATTCTCTCTCACTATCATTCTCTCTCTCTATCATTCTCTCGCTATCATTCTCTCTATCATTCTCTCTCTCTCTATCATTCTCTTTCTCTATCATTCTCTCTCTCTATCATTCTCTCTCTCTATCATTCTCTCTCTCTAGCATTCTCTCTCTATCATTCTCTCTCTCTATCATTCTCTGTCTATCATTCTCTCTCTATCATTCTCTCTCTCTATCATTTTCTCTAACTATCATTTTCTATCTATCGTTCTCTCTCTATCATTCCCTCTCTCTATCATTTTCTCTCTATCATTCTCTCTTTCTATCATTCTCTCTCTCCATCATTCTCTCTCTATCATTCTCTCGCTATCATTCTCTCTATCATTCTCTCTCTCTCTCTATCATTCTCTCTCTATCATTCTCTGTCTCTATCATTATCTCTCTCTATCATTCTCTCTCCATCATTCTCTCTCTATCATTCTCTCTTTCTATCATTCTCTCTCTCTATCATTCTCTCTCTGTATCATTCTCTCTCTATCATTATCTCTCTCTATCATTCTCTCTCTATCATTCCCTCTCTCTATCATTCTCTCTCTATCATTCTCTCTCTCTATCATTCTCTCGCTCCGTCATTCTCTCTCACTATCATTCTCTCTCTCTATCATTCTCTCTCACTATCATTCTCTCTCTATCATTCTCTCTCTCTATCATTTTCTCTCTATCATTCTGTCTTTCTATCATTCTCTCTCTATCATTCGCTCTCTATCATTCTCTCTCTCTATCATTCTCTCTCTCTATCATTCTCTCCCTCTATCATTCTCTCTCTATCATTTCCTGTCGCTATCATTTTCTCTCTCTATCATTCTCTGTCTCCATCATTCTCTCTCTCCATCATTCTCTCTCTCTATCATTTTCTCTCTCTCTCTCTCTCTCTCTCTCTCTCTCTCTCTTTCTATCATTCTCTCTCTATCATTATCTCTCTCTATCATTCTCTCTCTATCATTCCCTCTCTCTATCATTCTCTCTCTATCATTTTCTCTCTCTCTCTCTCTCTCTCTCTCTCTCTCTCTCTCTCTCTCTCTATCATTCTCTCTCCCTATCATTTTCTCTCTCTATCATTCTCTCTCTCTCTGTCATTCTCTCTCTCTATCATTCTCTCTCTATCATTCTCTCTCTCTATCATTCTCTCTCTCTATCATTCTCTCTCTATCATTCTCTCTCTCTATCATTCTCTCTCTATCATTCTCTCTCTATATCATTCTCTCTCTATCATTGTCTCTCTCTATCATTCTCTTTCTCTATCATTCTCTCTCTCTCTCTCTCTCTCGCTCTCTCTCTCTCTCTATCATTCTCTCTCTCCATCATTTTCTCTCTCCATCATTCTCTCTCTCTATCATTCTCTTTCTGCATCATTCTCTTTCTCTATCATTCTGTCTCTCTCTATCATTCTCTCTTTCTATCATTCTCTCTCTATCATTCTCTCTCTATCATTCTCTCTCTCTATCAATCTCTCTCTCTATCATTCTCTCTCTCTATCATTCTCTCTCTCTATCATTTTCTCTCTCTATCATTCTCTCTCTCCATCATTCTCTCTCTCTATCATTTTCTCTCTCCATCATTCTCTTTCTCCATTATTCTCTTCCTCTATCATTCTCTCTTACTATCATTCGCTCTGTCCATCATTCTCTCTCTCTATCATTCTCTCTCTCTATCATTCTCTCTCTCTATCATTCTCTCTCTATCATTCTCTCTCTATATCATTCTCTCTCTATCATTGTCTCTCTCTATCATTCTCTCTCTCTATCATTTTCTCTCTCCATCATTCTCTGTCTCCATCATTCTCTTTCTCTATCATTCTCTCTCTCTCTCTCTCTCTCGCTCTCTCTCTCTCTCTATCATTCTCTCTCTCCATCATTTTCTCTCTCCATCATTCTCTCTCTCTATCATTCTCTTTCTCCATTATTCTCTTCCTCTATCATTCTCTCTCTCTCTATCATTCTCTCTTACTATCATTCGCTCTGTCCATCATTCTCTCTCTCTATCGTTCACTCTCTCTATCATTCTCTCGCTCCGTCATTCTCTCTCACTATCATTCTCTCTCTCCATCATTCTCTCTCACTATCATTCTCTCTCTATCATTCTCTCTCACTATCATTCTCTCTGTCCAACATTCTATCTCTCTATAATTCTCTCTCTATCATTCTCTCTGTCCATCGTTCTCTCTCTCTATCATTCTATGTCTAGCATTATCTCTCTCTATCATTCCCTCTCTCTATCATTTTCTCTCTATCATTCTCTCTTTCTATCATTCTCTCTCTATCATTCGCTCCCTATCATTCTCTCTCTCTATCATTCTCTCTCTCTATCATTCTCTCTCTATCATTCTCTGTCTCTATCATTCTCTGTCTATCATTCTGTCTCTCTATCATTTTCTCTCTATCATTCTCTCTCTATCATTCTCTCTCTCTATCATTCTCTCTCTCTATCATTCTCTTTCTTCATCATTCGCTTTCTCTATCATTCTCTCTCTCTCTCTATCATTCTCTCTCTCTCTCTATCATTCTCTCTCACTATCATTCTCTCTCTATCATTCTCTCTCTCCATCATTTTCTCTTTCTTTATCATTCTCTCTCTCTCTATTATTCTCTCTCTCTATTATTCTCTCTCTCTATCATTCTCTCTTTCTATCATTCTCTCTCTATCATTCTCTCTTTCTATCATTCTCTCTCTATCATTCTCTCTCTCTATCATTCTCTGTCTATCATTCTCTCTCTATCATTCTCTCTCTCCATCATTGTCTCTCTCTATCATTTTCTCTCTATCGTTCTCTCTCTATCATTCCCTCTCTCTATCATTTTCTCTCTATCATTCTCTCTCTCTATCATTTTCTCTCTATCATTCTCTCTCTCTATCATTCTTTCTTACTATCATTCTCTCTCTCTATCATTCTCTCTATCATTCTCTCTCTCTCTATCATTCTCTCTCTCTCTATCATTCTCTTTCTCTATCATTCTCTCTCTCTATCATTCTCTCTCTCTATCATTCCCTCTCTCTATCATTTTCTCTCTATCATTCTCTCTCTCTATCATTCTCTCTCTCTATCATGCCCTTCCTCTATCATTCTCTCTCTCTAGCATTCTCTCTCTATCATTCTCTCTCTCTATCATTCTCTGTCTATCATTCTCTGTCTATCATTCTCTCTCTCTATCATTTTCTCTCTCTATCATTTTCTCTCTATCGTTCTATCTCTATCATTCCCTCTCTCTATCATTTTCTCTCTATCATTCTCTCTCTCTATCATTCTCTCTCTCCATCATTCTCTCTCTATCATTCTCTTGCTATCATTCTCTCCATCATTCTCTCTCTCTCTCTCTATCATTCTCTTTCTCTATCATTCTCTCCCTCTATCATTCTCTCTCTATCATTCTCTGTCTCTATCATTATCTCTCTCTATCATTCTCTCTCCATCATTCTCTCTCTCTCTATCATTTTCTCTCTATCACTCTCTCTTTCTATCATTCTCTCTCTCCATCATTTTCTCTTTCTCTATCATTCTGTCTGTCCATCATTCTCTCTCTCTATCATTCTCTGTCTATCATTATCTCTCTCTATCATTCTCTCTCTATCATTCCCTCTCTCTATCATTCTCTCTCTATCATTCTCTCTCTCTATCATTCTCTCGCTCCGTCATTCTCTCTCACTATCATTCTCTCTCACTATCATTCTCTCTCTATCATTCTCTCTCTCTATCATTTTCTCTCTATCATTCTCTCTTTCTATCATTCTCTCTCTATCATTCGCTCTCTATCATTCTCTCTCTCTATCATTCTCTCTCTCTATCATTCTCTCCCTCTATCATTCTCTCTCTATCATTTCCTGTCGCTATCATTTTCTCTCTCTATCATTCTCTGTCTCCATCATTCTCTCTCTCCATCATTCTCTCTCTCTATCATTTTCTCTCTCTCTCTCTCTCTCTCTCTCTCTCTCTCTCTTTCTATCATTCTCTCTCTATCATTATCTCTCTCTATCATTCTCTCTCTATCATTCCCTCTCTCTATCATTCTCTCTCTATCATTTTCTCTCTCTCTCTCTCTCTCTCTCTCCCTCTCTATCATTCTCTCTCCCTATCATTTTCTCTCTCTATCATTCTCTCTCTCTCTGTCATTCTCTCTCTCTATCATTCTCTCTCTATCATTCTCTCTCTCTATCATTCTCTCTCTCTATCATTCTCTCTCTATCATTCTCTCTCTATATCATTCTCTCTCTATCATTGTCTCTCTCTATCATTCTCTCTCTCTATCATTTTCTCTCTCCATCATTCTCTGTCTCCATCATTCTCTTTCTCTATCATTCTCTCTCTCTCTCTCTCTCTCGCTCTCTCTCTCTCTCTATCATTCTCTCTCTCCATCATTTTCTCTCTCCATCATTCTCTCTCTCTATCATTCTCTTTCTGCATCATTCTCTTTCTCTATCATTCTGTCTCTCTCTATCATTCTCTCTTTCTATCATTCTCTCTCTATCATTCTCTCTCTATCATTCTCTCTCTCTATCATTCTCTCTCTCTATCATTCTCTCTCTCTATCATTCTCTCTCTCTATCATTTTCTCTCTCTATCATTCTCTCTCTCCATCATTCTCTCTCTCTATCATTTTCTCTCTCCATCATTCTCTCTCTATCATTCTCTCTCTTTATCATTCTCTCTCTCTATCATTCTCTCTCTATCATTCTCTCTCTATATCATTCTCTCTCTATCATTGTCTCTCTCTATCATTCTCTCTCGCTATCATTTTCTCTCTCCATCATTCTCTGTCTCCATCATTCTCTTTCTCTATCATTCTCTCTCTCTCTCTCTCTCTCGCTCTCTCTCTCTCTCTATCATTCTCTCTCTCCATCATTTTCTCTCTCCATCATTCTCTCTCTCTATCATTCTCTTTCTGCATCATTCTCTTTCTCTATCATTCTCTCTCTCTCTATCATTCTCTCTTTCTATCATTCTCTCTCTATCATTCTCTCTCTCTATCATTCTCTCTCTCTATCATTCTCTCTCTCTATCATTCTCTCTCTCTATCATTCTCTCTCTCTATCATTCTCTGTCTATCATTCTCTCTCTATCATTCTCTGTCTTTATCATTTTCTCTCTCTATCATTTTCTCTCTATCGTTCTCTCTCTATCATTCCCTCTCTCTATCATTTTCTCTCTATCATTCTCTCTCTCTATCATTTTCTCTCTATCATTCTCTCTCTCTATCATTCTCTCTCACTATCATTCTCTCTCTCTATCATTCTCTCGCTATCATTCTCTCTATCATTCTCTCTCTCTCTATCATTCTCTTTCTCTATCATTCTCTCTCTCTATCATTCTCTCTCTCTATCATTCTCTCTCTCTAGCATTCTCTCTCTATCATTCTCTCTCTCTATCATTCTCTGTCTATCATTCTCTCTCTATCATTCTCTCTCTCTATCATTTTCTCTAACTATCATTTTCTATCTATCGTTCTCTCTCTATCATTCCCTCTCTCTATCATTTTCTCTCTATCATTCTCTCTTTCTATCATTCTCTCTCTCCATCATTCTCTCTCTATCATTCTCTCGCTATCATTCTCTCTATCATTCTCTCTCTCTCTCTATCATTCTCTCTCTATCATTCTCTGTCTCTATCATTATCTCTCTCTATCATTCTCTCTCCATCATTCTCTCTCTATCATTCTCTCTTTCTATCATTCTCTCTCTCTATCATTCTCTCTCTGTATCATTCTCTCTCTATCATTATCTCTCTCTATCATTCTCTCTCTATCATTCCCTCTCTCTATCATTCTCTCTCTATCATTCTCTCTCTCTATCATTCTCTCGCTCCGTCATTCTCTCTCACTATCATTCTCTCTCTCTATCATTCTCTCTCACTATCATTCTCTCTCTATCATTCTCTCTCTCTATCATTTTCTCTCTATCATTCTGTCTTTCTATCATTCTCTCTCTATCATTCGCTCTCTATCATTCTCTCTCTCTATCATTCTCTCTCTCTATCATTCTCTCCCTCTATCATTCTCTCTCTATCATTTCCTGTCGCTATCATTTTCTCTCTCTATCATTCTCTGTCTCCATCATTCTCTCTCTCCATCATTCTCTCTCTCTATCATTTTCTCTCTCTCTCTCTCTCTCTCTCTCTCTCTCTCTCTTTCTATCATTCTCTCTCTATCATTATCTCTCTCTATCATTCTCTCTCTATCATTCCCTCTCTCTATCATTCTCTCTCTATCATTTTCTCTCTCTCTCTCTCTCTCTCTCTCTCTCTCTCTCTCTCTCTCTATCATTCTCTCTCCCTATCATTTTCTCTCTCTATCATTCTCTCTCTCTCTGTCATTCTCTCTCTCTATCATTCTCTCTCTATCATTCTCTCTCTCTATCATTCTCTCTCTCTATCATTCTCTCTCTATCATTCTCTCTCTCTATCATTCTCTCTCTATCATTCTCTCTCTATATCATTCTCTCTCTATCATTGTCTCTCTCTATCATTCTCTTTCTCTATCATTCTCTCTCTCTCTCTCTCTCTCGCTCTCTCTCTCTCTCTATCATTCTCTCTCTCCATCATTTTCTCTCCATCATTCTCTCTCTCTATCATTCTCTTTCTGCATCATTCTCTTTCTCTATCATTCTGTCTCTCTCTATCATTCTCTCTTTCTATCATTCTCTCTCTATCATTCTCTCTCTATCATTCTCTCTCTCTATCATTCTCTCTCTCTATCATTCTCTCTCTCTATCATTCTCTCTCTCTATCATTTTCTCTCTCTATCATTCTCTCTCTCCATCATTCTCTCTCTCTATCATTTTCTCTCTCCATCATTCTCTTTCTCCATTATTCTCTTCCTCTATCATTCTCTCTTACTATCATTCGCTCTGTCCATCATTCTCTCTCTCTATCATTCTCTCTCTCTATCATTCTCTCTCTCTATCATTCTCTCTCTATCATTCTCTCTCTATATCATTCTCTCTCTATCATTGTCTCTCTCTATCATTCTCTCTCTCTATCATTTTCTCTCTCCATCATTCTCTGTCTCCATCATTCTCTTTCTCTATCATTCTCTCTCTCTCTCTCTCTCTCGCTCTCTCTCTCTCTCTATCATTCTCTCTCTCCATCATTTTCTCTCTCCATCATTCTCTCTCTCTATCATTCTCTTTCTCCATTATTCTCTTCCTCTATCATTCTCTCTCTCTCTATCATTCTCTCTTACTATCATTCGCTCTGTCCATCATTCTCTCTCTCTATCGTTCACTCTCTCTATCATTCTCTCGCTCCGTCATTCTCTCTCACTATCATTCTCTCTCTCCATCATTCTCTCTCACTATCATTCTCTCTCTATCATTCTCTCTCACTATCATTCTCTCTGTCCAACATTCTATCTCTCTATAATTCTCTCTCTATCATTCTCTCTGTCCATCGTTCTCTCTCTCTATCATTCTATGTCTAGCATTATCTCTCTCTATCATTCCCTCTCTCTATCATTTTCTCTCTATCATTCTCTCTTTCTATCATTCTCTCTCTATCATTCGCTCCCTATCATTCTCTCTCTCTATCATTCTCTCTCTCTATCATTCTCTCTCTATCATTCTCTGTCTCTATCATTCTCTGTCTATCATTCTGTCTCTCTATCATTTTCTCTCTATCATTCTCTCTCTATCATTCTCTCTCTCTATCATTCTCTCTCTCTATCATTCTCTTTCTTCATCATTCGCTTTCTCTATCATTCTCTCTCTCTCTCTATCATTCTCTCTCTCTCTCTATCATTCTCTCTCACTATCATTCTCTCTCTATCATTCTCTCTCTCCATCATTTTCTCTTTCTTTATCATTCTCTCTCTCTCTATTATTCTCTCTCTCTATTATTCTCTCTCTCTATCATTCTCTCTTTCTATCATTCTCTCTCTATCATTCTCTCTTTCTATCATTCTCTCTCTATCATTCTCTCTCTCTATCATTCTCTGTCTATCATTCTCTCTCTATCATTCTCTCTCTCCATCATTGTCTCTCTCTATCATTTTCTCTCTATCGTTCTCTCTCTATCATTCCCTCTCTCTATCATTTTCTCTCTATCATTCTCTCTCTCTATCATTTTCTCTCTATCATTCTCTCTCTCTATCATTCTTTCTTACTATCATTCTCTCTCTCTATCATTCTCTCTATCATTCTCTCTCTCTCTATCATTCTCTCTCTCTCTATCATTCTCTTTCTCTATCATTCTCTCTCTCTATCATTCTCTCTCTCTATCATTCCCTCTCTCTATCATTTTCTCTCTATCATTCTCTCTCTCTATCATTCTCTCTCTCTATCATGCCCTTCCTCTATCATTCTCTCTCTCTAGCATTCTCTCTCTATCATTCTCTCTCTCTATCATTCTCTGTCTATCATTCTCTGTCTATCATTCTCTCTCTCTATCATTTTCTCTCTCTATCATTTTCTCTCTATCGTTCTATCTCTATCATTCCCTCTCTCTATCATTTTCTCTCTATCATTCTCTCTCTCTATCATTCTCTCTCTCCATCATTCTCTCTCTATCATTCTCTTGCTATCATTCTCTCCATCATTCTCTCTCTCTCTCTCTATCATTCTCTTTCTCTATCATTCTCTCCCTCTATCATTCTCTCTCTATCATTCTCTGTCTCTATCATTATCTCTCTCTATCATTCTCTCTCCATCATTCTCTCTCTCTCTATCATTTTCTCTCTATCACTCTCTCTTTCTATCATTCTCTCTCTCCATCATTTTCTCTTTCTCTATCATTCTGTCTGTCCATCATTCTCTCTCTCTATCATTCTCTGTCTATCATTATCTCTCTCTATCATTCTCTCTCTATCATTCCCTCTCTCTATCATTCTCTCTCTATCATTCTCTCTCTCTATCATTCTCTCGCTCCGTCATTCTCTCTCACTATCATTCTCTCTCACTATCATTCTCTCTCACTATCATTCTCTCTCTATCATTCTCTCTCTCTATCATTTTCTCTCTATCATTCTCTCTTTCTATCATTCTCTCTCTATCATTCGCTCTCTATCATTCTCTCTCTCTATCATTCTCTCTCTCTATCATTCTCTCCCTCTATCATTCTCTCTCTATCATTTCCTGTCGCTATCATTTTCTCTCTCTATCATTCTCTGTCTCCATCATTCTCTCTCTCCATCATTCTCTCTCTCTATCATTTTCTCTCTCTCTCTCTCTCTCTCTCTCTCTCTCTCTTTCTATCATTCTCTCTCTATCATTATCTCTCTCTATCATTCTCTCTCTATCATTCCCTCTCTCTATCATTCTCTCTCTATCATTTTCTCTCTCTCTCTCTCTCTCTCTCTCTCTCTCTATCATTCTCTCTCCCTATCATTTTCTCTCTCTATCATTCTCTCTCTCTCTGTCATTCTCTCTCTCTATCATTCTCTCTCTATCATTCTCTCTCTCTATCATTCTCTCTCTCTATCATTCTCTCTCTATCATTCTCTCTCTATATCATTCTCTCTCTATCATTGTCTCTCTCTATCATTCTCTCTCTCTATCATTTTCTCTCTCCATCATTCTCTGTCTCCATCATTCTCTTTCTCTATCATTCTCTCTCTCTCTCTCTCTCTCGCTCTCTCTCTCTCTCTATCATTCTCTCTCTCCATCATTTTCTCTCTCCATCATTCTCTCTCTCTATCATTCTCTTTCTGCATCATTCTCTTTCTCTATCATTCTGTCTCTCTCTATCATTCTCTCTTTCTATCATTCTCTCTCTATCATTCTCTCTCTATCATTCTCTCTCTCTATCATTCTCTCTCTCTATCATTCTCTCTCTCTATCATTCTCTCTCTCTATCATTTTCTCTCTCTATCATTCTCTCTCTCCATCATTCTCTCTCTCTATCATTTTCTCTCTCCATCATTCTCTTTCTCCATTATTCTCTTCCTCTATCATTCTCTCTTACTATCATTCGCTCTGTCCATCATTCTCTCTCTCTATCATTCACTCTCTCTATCATTCTCTCGCTCCGTCATTCTCTCTCACTATCATTCTCTCTCTCTATCATTCTCTCTCACTATCATTCTCTCTCTATCATTCTCTCTCACTATCATTCTCCCTGTCCATCATTCTATCTCTCTATAATTCTCTCTCTATCATTCTCTCTGTCCATCGTTCTCTCTCTCTATCATTCTATGTCTAGCATTATCTCTCTCTATCATTCCCTCTCTCTATCATTTTCTCTCTATCATTCTCTCTTTCTATCATTCTCTCTCTATCATTCGCTCCCTATCATTCTCTCTCTCTATCATTCTCTCTCTCTATCATTCTCTCTCTATCATTCTCTGTCTCTATCATTCTCTGTCTATCATTCTGTCTCTCTATCATTTTCTCTCTATCATTCTCTCTCTATCATTCTCTCTCTCTATCATTCTCTCTCTCTATCATTCTCTTTCTTCATCATTCGCTTTCTCTATCATTCTCTCTCTCTCTCTATCATTCTCTCTCTCTCTCTATCATTCTCTCTCACTATCATTCTCTCTCTATCATTCTCTCTCTCCATCATTTTCTCTTTCTTTATCATTCTCTCTCTCTCTATTATTCTCTCTCTCTATTATTCTCTCTCTCTATCATTCTCTCTTTCTATCATTCTCTCTCTATCATTCTCTCTTTCTATCATTCTCTCTCTATCATTCTCTCTCTCTATCATTCTCTGTCTATCATTCTCTCTCTATCATTCTCTCTCTCCATCATTGTCTCTCTCTATCATTTTCTCTCTATCGTTCTCTCTCTATCATTCCCTCTCTCTATCATTTTCTCTCTATCATTCTCTCTCTCTATCATTTTCTCTCTATCATTCTCTCTCTCTATCATTCTTTCTTACTATCATTCTCTCTCTCTATCATTCTCTCGCTATCATTCTCTCTATCATTCTCTCTCTCTCTATCATTCTCTTACTCTATCATTCTCTCTCTCTATCATTCTCTCTCTCTATCATTCCCTCTCTCTATCATTTTCTCTCTATCATTCTCTCTCTCTATCATTCTCTCTCTCTATCATGCCCTTCCTCTATCATTCTCTCTCTCTAGCATTCTCTCTCTATCATTCTCTCTCTCTATCATTCTCTGTCTATCATTCTCTGTCTATCATTCTCTCTCTCTATCATTTTCTCTCTCTATCATTTTCTCTCTATCGTTCTATCTCTATCATTCCCTCTCTCTATCATTTTCTCTCTATCATTCTCTCTCTCTATCATTCTCTCTCTCCATCATTCTCTCTCTATCATTCTCTTGCTATCATTCTCTCCATCATTCTCTCTCTCTCTCTCTATCATTCTCTTTCTCTATCATTCTCTCCCTCTATCATTCTCTCTCTATCATTCTCTGTCTCTATCATTATCTCTCTCTATCATTCTCTCTCCATCATTCTCTCTCTCGCTATCATTTTCTCTCTATCACTCTCTCTTTCTATCATTCTCTCTCTCCATCATTTTCTCTTTCTCTATCATTCTGTCTGTCCATCATTCTCTCTCTCTATCATTCTCTGTCTATCATTATCTCTCTCTATCATTCTCTCTCTATCATTCCCTCTCTCTATCATTCTCTCTCTATCATTCTCTCTCTCTATCATTCTCTCGCTCCGTCATTCTCTCTCACTATCATTCTCTCTCACTATCATTCTCTCTCACTATCATTCTCTCTCTATCATTCTCTCTCTCTATCATTTTCTCTCTATCATTCTCTCTTTCTATCATTCTCTCTCTATCATTCGCTCTCTATCATTCTCTCTCTCTATCATTCTCTCTCTCTATCATTCTCTCCCTCTATCATTCTCTCTCTATCATTTCCTGTCGCTATCATTTTCTCTCTCTATCATTCTCTGTCTCCATCATTCTCTCTCTCCATCATTCTCTCTCTCTATCATTTTCTCTCTCTCTCTCTCTCTCTCTCTCTCTCTCTCTTTCTATCATTCTCTCTCTATCATTATCTCTCTCTATCATTCTCTCTCTATCATTCCCTCTCTCTATCATTCTCTCTCTATCATTTTCTCTCTCTCTCTCTCTCTCTCTCTCTCTCTCTATCATTCTCTCTCCCTATCATTTTCTCTCTCTATCATTCTCTCTCTCTCTGTCATTCTCTCTCTCTATCATTCTCTCTCTATCATTCTCTCTCTATCATTCTCTCTCTCTATCATTCTCTCTCTCTATCATTCTCTCTCTATCATTCTCTCTCTATATCATTCTCTCTCTATCATTGTCTCTCTCTATCATTCTCTCTCTCTATCATTTTCTCTCTCCATCATTCTCTGTCTCCATCATTCTCTTTCTCTATCATTCTCTCTCTCTCTCTCTCTCTCGCTCTCTCTCTCTCTCTATCATTCTCTCTCTCCATCATTTTCTCTCTCCATCATTCTCTCTCTCTATCATTCTCTTTCTGCATCATTCTCTTTCTCTATCATTCTGTCTCTCTCTATCATTCTCTCTTTCTATCATTCTCTCTCTATCATTCTCTCTCTATCATTCTCTCTCTCTATCATTCTCTCTCTCTATCATTCTCTCTCTCTATCATTCTCTCTCTCTATCATTTTCTCTCTCTATCATTCTCTCTCTCCATCATTCTCTCTCTCTATCATTTTCTCTCTCCATCATTCTCTTTCTCCATTATTCTCTTCCTCTATCATTCTCTCTTACTATCATTCGCTCTGTCCATCATTCTCTCTCTCTATCATTCACTCTCTCTATCATTCTCTCGCTCCGTCATTCTCTCTCACTATCATTCTCTCTCTCTATCATTCTCTCTCACTATCATTCTCTCTCTATCATTCTCTCTCACTATCATTCTCCCTGTCCATCATTCTATCTCTCTATAATTCTCTCTCTATCATTCTCTCTGTCCATCGTTCTCTCTCTCTATCATTCTATGTCTATCATTATCTCTCTCTATCATTCCCTCTCTCTATCATTTTCTCTCTATCATTCTCTCTTTCTATCATTCTCTCTCTATCATTCGCTCCCTATCATTCTCTCTCTCTATCATTCTCTCTCTCTATCATTCTCTCTCTATCATTCTCTGTCTCTATCATTCTCTGTCTATCATTCTGTCTCTCTATCATTTTCTCTCTATCATTCTCTCTCTATCATTCTCTCTCTCTATCATTCTCTCTCTCTATCATTCTCTCTCTATCATTCTCTCTCTCTATCATTTTCTCTCTCTATCATTCTCGCTCTCTCTCTCTCTCTCTCTCTCTCTATCATTCTCTCTCCCCATCATTTTCTCTCTCCATCATTCTCTCTCTCCATTATTCTCTCTTTATCATTCTCTCTCTCTATCATTCTCTCTCTCTATCATTCTCTCTCTCTATCATTCTCTCTCTCTATCATTCTCTTTCTTCATCATTCGCTTTCTCTATCATTCTCTCTCTCTCTCTATCATTCTCTCTCTCTCTCTATTATTCTCTCTCACTATCATTCTCTCTCTATCATTCTCTCTCTCCATCATTTTCTCTTTCTTTATCATTCTCTCTCTCTCTATTATTCTCTCTCTCTATTATTCTCTCTCTCTATTATTCTCTCTCTCTATCATTCTCTCTTTCTATCATTCTCTCTCTATCATTCTCTGTCTCTATCATTATCTCTCTCTATCATTCTCTCTCCATCATTCTCTCTCTCTCTATCATTTTCTCTCTATCACTCTCTCTTTCTATCATTCTCTCTCTCCATCATTTTCTCTTTCTCTATCATTCTGTCTGTCCATCATTCTCTCTCTCTATCATTCTCTCGCTCCGTCATTCTCTCTCACTATCATTCTCTCTCACTATCATTCTCTCTCTATCATTCTCTCTCTCTATCATTTTCTCTCTATCATTCTCTCTTTCTATCATTCTCTCTCTATCATTCGCTCTCTATCATTCTCTCTCTCTATCATTCTCTCTCTCTATCATTCTCTCTCTCTATCATTCTCTCCCTCTATCATTCTCTCTCTATCATTTCCTGTCTCTATCATTTTCTCTCTCTATCATTCTCTGTCTCCATCATTCTCTCTCTCCATCATTCTCTCTCTCTATCATTTTCTCTCTCTCTCTCTCTCTCTCTCTCTCTCTCTCTCTCTCTCTCTCTCTCTCTATCATTCTCTCTCCCCATCATTTTCTCTCTCTATCATTCTCTCTCTCTCTATCATTCTCTCTTTCTATCATTCTCTCTCTATCATTCGCTCTCTATCATTCTCTCTCTCTATCATTCTCTCTCTCTATCATTCTCTCTTTCTATCATTCTCTCTCTATCATTCTCTCTCTCTAGCATTCTCTCTCTAGCATTCTCTCTCTATCATTCTCTCTCTCTACCATTCTCTGTCTATCATTCTCTCTCTCCATCATTTTCTTTTTCTCTGTCATTCTCTCTGTCCATCATTCTCTCTCTCTATCATTCTCTGTCTATCATTATCTCTCTCTATCATTCTCTCTCTATCATTCCCTCTCTCTATCATTCTCTCTCTATCATTCTCTCTCTCTATCATTCTCTCTCTCTATCATTCTCTCTCTATCATTCTCTCTCTATCATTCTCTCTCTTTATCATTCTCTCTCTCTATCATTCTCTCTCTATCATTCTCTCTCTATATCATTCTCTCTCTATCATTGTCTCTCTCTATCATTCTCTCTCGCTATCATTTTCTCTCTCCATCATTCTCTGTCTCCATCATTCTCTTTCTCTATCATTCTCTCTCTCTCTCTCTCTCTCGCTCTCTCTCTCTCTCTATCATTCTCTCTCTCCATCATTTTCTCTCTCCATCATTCTCTCTCTCTATCATTCTCTTTCTGCATCATTCTCTTTCTCTATCATTCTCTCTCTCTCTATCATTCTCTCTTTCTATCATTCTCTCTCTATCATTCTCTCTCTATCATTCTCTCTCTCTATCATTCTCTCTCTCTATCATTCTCTCTCTCTATCATTCTCTCTCTCTATCATTCTCTCTCTCTATCATTCTCTGTCTATCATTCTCTCTCTATCATTCTCTGTCTTTATCATTTTCTCTCTCTATCATTTTCTCTCTATCGTTCTCTCTCTATCATTCCCTCTCTCTATCATTTTCTCTCTATCATTTTCTCTCTATCATTCTCTCTCTCTATCATTCTCTCTCACTATCATTCTCTCTCTCTATCATTCTCTCGCTATCATTCTCTCTATCATTCTCTCTCTCTCTATCATTCTCTTTCTCTATCATTCTCTCTCTCTATCATTCTCTCTCTCTATCATTCTCTCTCTCTAGCATTCTCTCTCTATCATTCTCTCTCTCTATCATTCTCTGTCTATCATTCTCTCTCTATCATTCTCTCTCTCTATCATTTTCTCTAACTATCATTTTCTATCTATCGTTCTCTCTCTATCATTCCCTCTCTCTATCATTTTATCTCTATCATTCTCTCTTTCTATCATTCTCTCTCTCCATCATTCTCTCTCTATCATTCTCTCGCTATCATTCTCTCTATCATTCTCTCTCTCTCTCTATCATTCTCTGTCTCTATCATTATCTCTCTCTATCATTCTCTCTCCATCATTCTCTCTCTATCATTCTCTCTTTCTATCATTCTCTCTCTCTATCATTCTCTCTCTCTATCATTCTCTCTCTATCATTATCTCTCTCTATCATTCTCTCTCTATCATTCCCTCTCTCTATCATTCTCTCTCTATCATTCTCTCTCTCTATCATTCTCTCGCTCCGTCATTCTCTCTCACTATCATTCTCTCTCTCTATCATTCTCTCTCACTATCATTCTCTCTCTATCATTCTCTCTCTCTATCATTTTCTCTCTATCATTCTGTCTTTCTATCATTCTCTCTCTATCATTCGCTCTCTATCATTCTCTCTCTCTATCATTCTCTCTCTCTATCATTCTCTCCCTCTATCATTCTCTCTCTATCATTTCCTGTCGCTATCATTTTCTCTCTCTATCATTCTCTGTCTCCATCATTCTCTCTCTCCATCATTCTCTCTCTCTATCATTTTCTCTCTCTCTCTCTCTCTCTCTCTCTCTCTCTCTCTCTCTTTCTATCATTCTCTCTCTATCATTATCTCTCTCTATCATTCTCTCTCTATCATTCCCTCTCTCTATCATTCTCTCTCTATCATTTTCTCTCTCTCTCTCTCTCTCTCTCTCTCTCTCTCTCTCTCTCTCTATCATTCTCTCTCCCTATCATTTTCTCTCTCTATCATTCTCTCTCTCTCTGTCATTCTCTCTCTCTATCATTCTCTCTCTATCATTCTCTCTCTCTATCATTCTCTCTCTCTATCATTCTCTCTCTATCATTCTCTCTCTCTATCATTCTCTCTCTATCATTCTCTCTCTATATCATTCTCTCTCTATCATTGTCTCTCTCTATCATTCTCTTTCTCTATCATTCTCTCTCTCTCTCTCTCTCTCGCTCTCTCTCTCTCTCTATCATTCTCTCTCTCCATCATTTTCTCTCTCCATCATTCTCTCTCTCTATCATTCTCTTTCTGCATCATTCTCTTTCTCTATCATTCTGTCTCTCTCTATCATTCTTTCTTACTATCATTCTCTCTCTCTATCATTCTCTCTATCATTCTCTCTCTCTCTATCATTCTCTCTCTCTCTATCATTCTCTTTCTCTATCATTCTCTCTCTCTATCATTCTCTCTCTCTATCATTCCCTCTCTCTATCATTTTCTCTCTATCATTCTCTCTCTCTATCATTCTCTCTCTCTATCATGCCCTTCCTCTATCATTCTCTCTCTCTAGCATTCTCTCTCTATAATTCTCTCTCTCTATCATTCTCTGTCTATCATTCTCTGTCTATCATTCTCTCTCTCTATCATTTTCTCTCTCTATCATTTTCTCTCTATCGTTCTATCTCTATCATTCCCTCTCTCTATCATTTTCTCTCTATCATTCTCTCTCTCTATCATTCTCTCTCTCCATCATTCTCTCTCTATCATTCTCTTGCTATCATTCTCTCCATCATTCTCTCTCTCTCTCTCTATCATTCTCTTTCTCTATCATTCTCTCCCTCTATCATTCTCTCTCTATCATTCTCTGTCTCTATCATTATCTCTCTCTATCATTCTCTCTCCATCATTCTCTCTCTCTCTATCATTTTCTCTCTATCACTCTCTCTTTCTATCATTCTCTCTCTCCATCATTTTCTCTTTCTCTATCATTCTGTCTGTCCATCATTCTCTCTCTCTATCATTCTCTGTCTATCATTATCTCTCTCTATCATTCTCTCTCTATCATTCCCTCTCTCTATCATTCTCTCTCTATCATTCTCTCTCTCTATCATTCTCTCGCTCCGTCATTCTCTCTCACTATCATTCTCTCTCACTATCATTCTCTCTCACTATCATTCTCTCTCTATCATTCTCTCTCTCTATCATTTTCTCTCTATCATTCTCTCTTTCTATCATTCTCTCTCTATCATTCGCTCTCTATCATTCTCTCTCTCTATCATTCTCTCTCTCTATCATTCTCTCCCTCTATCATTCTCTCTCTATCATTTCCTGTCGCTATCATTTTCTCTCTCTATCATTCTCTGTCTCCATCATTCTCTCTCTCCATCATTCTCTCTCTCTATCATTTTCTCTCTCTCTCTCTCTCTCTCTCTCTCTCTCTCTTTCTATCATTCTCTCTCTATCATTATCTCTCTCTATCATTCTCTTTCTATCATTCCCTCTCTCTATCATTCTCTCTCTATCATTTTCTCTCTCTCTCTCTCTCTCTCTCTCTCTCTCTATCATTCTCTCTCCCTATCATTTTCTCTCTCTATCATTCTCTCTCTCTCTGTCATTCTCTCTCTCTATCATTCTCTCTCTATCATTCTCTCTCTCTATCATTCTCTCTCTCTATCATTCTCTCTCTATCATTCTCTCTCTATATCATTCTCTCTCTATCATTGTCTCTCTCTATCATTCTCTCTCTCTATCATTTTCTCTCTCCATCATTCTCTGTCTCCATCATTCTCTTTCTCTATCATTCTCTCTCTCTCTCTCTCTCTCGCTCTCTCTCTCTCTCTATCATTCTCTCTCTCCATCATTTTCTCTCTCCATCATTCTCTCTCTCTATCATTCTCTTTCTGCATCATTCTCTTTCTCTATCATTCTGTCTCTCTCTATCATTCTCTCTTTCTATCATTCTCTCTCTATCATTCTCTCTCTATCATTCTCTCTCTCTATCATTCTCTCTCTCTATCATTCTCTCTCTCTATCATTCTCTCTCTCTATCATTTTCTCTCTCTATCATTCTCTCTCTCCATCATTCTCTCTCTCTATCATTTTCTCTCTCCATCATTCTCTTTCTCCATTATTCTCTTCCTCTATCATTCTCTCTTACTATCATTCGCTCTGTCCATCATTCTCTCTCTCTATCATTCACTCTCTCTATCATTCTCTCGCTCCGTCATTCTCTCTCACTATCATTCTCTCTCTCTATCATTCTCTCTCACTATCATTCTCTCTCTATCATTCTCTCTCACTATCATTCTCCCTGTCCATCATTCTATCTCTCTATAATTCTCTCTCTATCATTCTCTCTGTCCATCGTTCTCTCTCTCTATCATTCTATGTCTAGCATTATCTCTCTCTATCATTCCCTCTCTCTATCATTTTCTCTCTATCATTCTCTCTTTCTATCATTCTCTCTCTATCATTCGCTCCCTATCATTCTCTCTCTCTATCATTCTCTCTCTCTATCATTCTCTCTCTATCATTCTCTGTCTCTATCATTCTCTGTCTATCATTCTGTCTCTCTATCATTTTCTCTCTATCATTCTCTCTCTATCATTCTCTCTCTCTATCATTCTCTCTCTCTATCATTCTCTTTCTTCATCATTCGCTTTCTCTATCATTCTCTCTCTCTCTCTATCATTCTCTCTCTCTCTCTATCATTCTCTCTCACTATCATTCTCTCTCTATCATTCTCTCTCTCCATCATTTTCTCTTTCTTTATCATTCTCTCTCTCTCTATTATTCTCTCTCTCTATTATTCTCTCTCTCTATCATTCTCTCTTTCTATCATTCTCTCTCTATCATTCTCTCTTTCTATCATTCTCTCTCTATCATTCTCTCTCTCTATCATTCTCTGTCTATCATTCTCTCTCTATCATTCTCTCTCTCCATCATTGTCTCTCTCTATCATTTTCTCTCTATCGTTCTCTCTCTATCATTCCCTCTCTCTATCATTTTCTCTCTATCATTCTCTCTCTCTATCATTTTCTCTCTATCATTCTCTCTCTCTATCATTCTTTCTTACTATCATTCTCTCTCTCTATCATTCTCTCGCTATCATTCTCTCTATCATTCTCTCTCTCTCTATCATTCTCTTACTCTATCATTCTCTCTCTCTATCATTCTCTCTCTCTATCATTCCCTCTCTCTATCATTTTCTCTCTATCATTCTCTCTCTCTATCATTCTCTCTCTCTATCATTCTCTGTCTATCATTCTCTCTCTATCATTCTCTGTCTTTATCATTTTCTCTCTCTATCATTTTCTCTCTATCGTTCTCTCTCTATCATTCCCTCTCTCTATCATTTTCTCTCTATCATTCTCTCTCTCTATCATTTTCTCTCTATCATTCTCTCTCTCTATCATTCTCTCTCACTATCATTCTCTCTCTCTATCATTCTCTCGCTATCATTCTCTCTATCATTCTCTCTCTCTCTATCATTCTCTTTCTCTATCATTCTCTCTCTCTATCATTCTCTCTCTCTATCATTCTCTCTCTCTAGCATTCTCTCTCTATCATTCTCTCTCTCTATCATTCTCTGTCTATCATTCTCTCTCTATCATTCTCTCTCTCTATCATTTTCTCTAACTATCATTTTCTATCTATCGTTCTCTCTCTATCATTCCCTCTCTCTATCATTTTATCTCTATCATTCTCTCTTTCTATCATTCTCTCTCTCCATCATTCTCTCTCTATCATTCTCTCGCTATCATTCTCTCTATCATTCTCTCTCTCTCTCTATCATTCTCTGTCTCTATCATTATCTCTCTCTATCATTCTCTCTCCATCATTCTCTCTCTATCATTCTCTCTTTCTATCATTCTCTCTCTCTATCATTCTCTCTCTCTATCATTCTCTCTCTATCATTATCTCTCTCTATCATTCTCTCTCTATCATTCCCTCTCTCTATCATTCTCTCTCTATCATTCTCTCTCTCTATCATTCTCTCGCTCCGTCATTCTCTCTCACTATCATTCTCTCTCTCTATCATTCTCTCTCACTATCATTCTCTCTCTATCATTCTCTCTCTCTATCATTTTCTCTCTATCATTCTGTCTTTCTATCATTCTCTCTCTATCATTCGCTCTCTATCATTCTCTCTCTCTATCATTCTCTCTCTCTATCATTCTCTCCCTCTATCATTCTCTCTCTATCATTTCCTGTCGCTATCATTTTCTCTCTCTATCATTCTCTGTCTCCATCATTCTCTCTCTCCATCATTCTCTCTCTCTATCATTTTCTCTCTCTCTCTCTCTCTCTCTCTCTCTCTCTCTCTCTCTCTTTCTATCATTCTCTCTCTATCATTATCTCTCTCTATCATTCTCTCTCTATCATTCCCTCTCTCTATCATTCTCTCTCTATCATTTTCTCTCTCTCTCTCTCTCTCTCTCTCTCTCTCTCTCTCTCTCTCTATCATTCTCTCTCCCTATCATTTTCTCTCTCTATCATTCTCTCTCTCTCTGTCATTCTCTCTCTCTATCATTCTCTCTCTATCATTCTCTCTCTCTATCATTCTCTCTCTCTATCATTCTCTCTCTATCATTCTCTCTCTCTATCATTCTCTCTCTATCATTCTCTCTCTATATCATTCTCTCTCTATCATTGTCTCTCTCTATCATTCTCTTTCTCTATCATTCTCTCTCTCTCTCTCTCTCTCGCTCTCTCTCTCTCTCTATCATTCTCTCTCTCCATCATTTTCTCTCTCCATCATTCTCTCTCTCTATCATTCTCTTTCTGCATCATTCTCTTTCTCTATCATTCTGTCTCTCTCTATCATTCTTTCTTACTATCATTCTCTCTCTCTATCATTCTCTCTATCATTCTCTCTCTCTCTATCATTCTCTCTCTCTCTATCATTCTCTTTCTCTATCATTCTCTCTCTCTATCATTCTCTCTCTCTATCATTCCCTCTCTCTATCATTTTCTCTCTATCATTCTCTCTCTCTATCATTCTCTCTCTCTATCATGCCCTTCCTCTATCATTCTCTCTCTCTAGCATTCTCTCTCTATCATTCTCTCTCTCTATCATTCTCTCTCTATCATTCTCTCTCTATATCATTCTCTCTCTATCATTGTCTCTCTCTATCATTCTCTTTCTCTATCATTCTCTCTCTCTCTCTCTCTCTCGCTCTCTCTCTCTCTCTATCATTCTCTCTCTCCATCATTTTCTCTCTCCATCATTCTCTCTCTCTATCATTCTCTTTCTGCATCATTCTCTTTCTCTATCATTCTGTCTCTCTCTATCATTCTTTCTTACTATCATTCTCTCTCTCTATCATTCTCTCTATCATTCTCTCTCTCTCTATCATTCTCTCTCTCTCTATCATTCTCTTTCTCTATCATTCTCTCTCTCTATCATTCTCTCTCTCTATCATTCCCTCTCTCTATCATTTTCTCTCTATCATTCTCTCTCTCTATCATTCTCTCTCTCTATCATGCCCTTCCTCTATCATTCTCTCTCTCTAGCATTCTCTCTCTATCATTCTCTCTCTCTATCATTCTCTGTCTATCATTCTCTGTCTATCATTCTCTCTCTCTATCATTTTCTCTCTCTATCATTTTCTCTCTATCGTTCTATCTCTATCATTCCCTCTCTCTATCATTTTCTCTCTATCATTCTCTCTCTCTATCATTCTCTCTCTCCATCATTCTCTCTCTATCATTCTCTTGCTATCATTCTCTCCATCATTCTCTCTCTCTCTCTCTATCATTCTCTTTCTCTATCATTCTCTCCCTCTATCATTCTCTCTCTATCATTCTCTGTCTCTATCATTATCTCTCTCTATCATTCTCTCTCCATCATTCTCTCTCTCTCTATCATTTTCTCTCTATCACTCTCTCTTTCTATCATTCTCTCTCTCCATCATTTTCTCTTTCTCTATCATTCTGTCTGTCCATCATTCTCTCTCTCTATCATTCTCTGTCTATCATTATCTCTCTCTATCATTCTCTCTCTATCATTCCCTCTCTCTATCATTCTCTCTCTATCATTCTCTCTCTCTATCATTCTCTCGCTCCGTCATTCTCTCTCACTATCATTCTCTCTCACTATCATTCTCTCTCACTATCATTCTCTCTCTATCATTCTCTCTCTCTATCATTTTCTCTCTATCATTCTCTCTTTCTATCATTCTCTCTCTATCATTCGCTCTCTATCATTCTCTCTCTCTATCATTCTCTCTCTCTATCATTCTCTCCCTCTATCATTCTCTCTCTATCATTTCCTGTCGCTATCATTTTCTCTCTCTATCATTCTCTGTCTCCATCATTCTCTCTCTCCATCATTCTCTCTCTCTATCATTTTCTCTCTCTCTCTCTCTCTCTCTCTCTCTCTCTCTTTCTATCATTCTCTCTCTATCATTATCTCTCTCTATCATTCTCTCTCTATCATTCCCTCTCTCTATCATTCTCTCTCTATCATTTTCTCTCTCTCTCTCTCTCTCTCTATCATTCTCTCTCCCTATCATTTTCTCTCTCTATCATTCTCTCTCTCTCTGTCATTCTCTCTCTCTATCATTCTCTCTCTATCATTCTCTCTCTCTATCATTCTCTCTCTCTATCATTCTCTCTCTATCATTCTCTCTCTATATCATTCTCTCTCTATCATTGTCTCTCTCTATCATTCTCTCTCTCTATCATTTTCTCTCTCCATCATTCTCTGTCTCCATCATTCTCTTTCTCTATCATTCTCTCTCTCTCTCTCTCTCTCGCTCTCTCTCTCTCTCTATCATTCTCTCTCTCCATCATTTTCTCTCTCCATCATTCTCTCTCTCTATCATTCTCTTTCTGCATCATTCTCTTTCTCTATCATTCTGTCTCTCTCTATCATTCTCTCTTTCTATCATTCTCTCTCTATCATTCTCTCTCTATCATTCTCTCTCTCTATCATTCTCTCTCTCTATCATTCTCTCTCTCTATCATTCTCTCTCTCTATCATTTTCTCTCTCTATCATTCTCTCTCTCCATCATTCTCTCTCTCTATCATTTTCTCTCTCCATCATTCTCTTTCTCCATTATTCTCTTCCTCTATCATTCTCTCTTACTATCATTCGCTCTGTCCATCATTCTCTCTCTCTATCATTCTCTCTCTCTATCATTCTTTCTTACTATCATTCTCTCTCTCTATCATTCTCTCGCTATCATTCTCTCTATCATTCTCTCTCTCTCTATCATTCTCTTACTCTATCATTCTCTCTCTCTATCATTCTCTCTCTCTATCATTCCCTCTCTCTATCATTTTCTCTCTATCATTCTCTCTCTCTATCATTCTCTCTCTCTATCATGCCCTTCCTCTATCATTCTCTCTCTCTAGCATTCTCTCTCTATCATTCTCTCTCTCTATCATTCTCTGTCTATCATTCTCTGTCTATCATTCTCTCTCTCTATCATTTTCTCTCTCTATCATTTTCTCTCTATCGTTCTATCTCTATCATTCCCTCTCTCTATCATTTTCTCTCTATCATTCTCTCTCTCTATCATTCTCTCTCTCCATCATTCTCTCTCTATCATTCTCTTGCTATCATTCTCTCCATCATTCTCTCTCTCTCTCTCTATCATTCTCTTTCTCTATCATTCTCTCCCTCTATCATTCTCTCTCTATCATTCTCTGTCTCTATCATTATCTCTCTCTATCATTCTCTCTCCATCATTCTCTCTCTCTCTATCATTTTCTCTCTATCACTCTCTCTTTCTATCATTCTCTCTCTCCATCATTTTCTCTTTCTCTATCATTCTGTCTGTCCATCATTCTCTCTCTCTATCATTCTCTGTCTATCATTATCTCTCTCTATCATTCTCTCTCTATCATTCCCTCTCTCTATCATTCTCTCTCTATCATTCTCTCTCTCTATCATTCTCTCGCTCCGTCATTCTCTCTCACTATCATTCTCTCTCACTATCATTCTCTCTCACTATCATTCTCTCTCTATCATTCTCTCTCTCTATCATTTTCTCTCTATCATTCTCTCTTTCTATCATTCTCTCTCTATCATTCGCTCTCTATCATTCTCTCTCTCTATCATTCTCTCTCTCTATCATTCTCTCCCTCTATCATTCTCTCTCTATCATTTCCTGTCGCTATCATTTTCTCTCTCTATCATTCTCTGTCTCCATCATTCTCTCTCTCCATCATTCTCTCTCTCTATCATTTTCTCTCTCTCTCTCTCTCTCTCTCTCTCTCTCTCTTTCTATCATTCTCTCTCTATCATTATCTCTCTCTATCATTCTCTCTCTATCATTCCCTCTCTCTATCATTCTCTCTCTATCATTTTCTCTCTCTCTCTCTCTCTCTCTCTCTCTCTCTATCATTCTCTCTCCCTATCATTTTCTCTCTCTATCATTCTCTCTCTCTCTGTCATTCTCTCTCTCTATCATTCTCTCTCTATCATTCTCTCTCTCTATCATTCTCTCTCTCTATCATTCTCTCTCTATCATTCTCTCTCTATATCATTCTCTCTCTATCATTGTCTCTCTCTATCATTCTCTCTCTCTATCATTTTCTCTCTCCATCATTCTCTGTCTCCATCATTCTCTTTCTCTATCATTCTCTCTCTCTCTCTCTCTCTCGCTCTCTCTCTCTCTCTATCATTCTCTCTCTCCATCATTTTCTCTCTCCATCATTCTCTCTCTCTATCATTCTCTTTCTGCATCATTCTCTTTCTCTATCATTCTGTCTCTCTCTATCATTCTCTCTTTCTATCATTCTCTCTCTATCATTCTCTCTCTATCATTCTCTCTCTCTATCATTCTCTCTCTCTATCATTCTCTCTCTCTATCATTCTCTCTCTCTATCATTTTCTCTCTCTATCATTCTCTCTCTCCATCATTCTCTCTCTCTATCATTTTCTCTCTCCATCATTCTCTTTCTCCATTATTCTCTTCCTCTATCATTCTCTCTTACTATCATTCGCTCTGTCCATCATTCTCTCTCTCTATCATTCACTCTCTCTATCATTCTCTCGCTCCGTCATTCTCTCTCACTATCATTCTCTCTCTCTATCATTCTCTCTCACTATCATTCTCTCTCTATCATTCTCTCTCACTATCATTCTCCCTGTCCATCATTCTATCTCTCTATAATTCTCTCTCTATCATTCTCTCTGTCCATCGTTCTCTCTCTCTATCATTCTATGTCTAGCATTATCTCTCTCTATCATTCCCTCTCTCTATCATTTTCTCTCTATCATTCTCTCTTTCTATCATTCTCTCTCTATCATTCGCTCCCTATCATTCTCTCTCTCTATCATTCTCTCTCTCTATCATTCTCTCTCTATCATTCTCTGTCTCTATCATTCTCTGTCTATCATTCTGTCTCTCTATCATTTTCTCTCTATCATTCTCTCTCTATCATTCTCTCTCTCTATCATTCTCTCTCTCTATCATTCTCTTTCTTCATCATTCGCTTTCTCTATCATTCTCTCTCTCTCTCTATCATTCTCTCTCTCTCTCTATCATTCTCTCTCACTATCATTCTCTCTCTATCATTCTCTCTCTCCATCATTTTCTCTTTCTTTATCATTCTCTCTCTCTCTATTATTCTCTCTCTCTATTATTCTCTCTCTCTATCATTCTCTCTTTCTATCATTCTCTCTCTATCATTCTCTCTTTCTATCATTCTCTCTCTATCATTCTCTCTCTCTATCATTCTCTGTCTATCATTCTCTCTCTATCATTCTCTCTCTCCATCATTGTCTCTCTCTATCATTTTCTCTCTATCGTTCTCTCTCTATCATTCCCTCTCTCTATCATTTTCTCTCTATCATTCTCTCTCTCTATCATTTTCTCTCTATCATTCTCTCTCTCTATCATTCTTTCTTACTATCATTCTCTCTCTCTATCATTCTCTCGCTATCATTCTCTCTATCATTCTCTCTCTCTCTATCATTCTCTTACTCTATCATTCTCTCTCTCTATCATTCTCTCTCTCTATCATTCCCTCTCTCTATCATTTTCTCTCTATCATTCTCTCTCTCTATCATTCTCTCTCTCTATCATGCCCTTCCTCTATCATTCTCTCTCTCTAGCATTCTCTCTCTATCATTCTCTCTCTCTATCATTCTCTGTCTATCATTCTCTGTCTATCATTCTCTCTCTCTATCATTTTCTCTCTCTATCATTTTCTCTCTATCGTTCTATCTCTATCATTCCCTCTCTCTATCATTTTCTCTCTATCATTCTCTCTCTCTATCATTCTCTCTCTCCATCATTCTCTCTCTATCATTCTCTTGCTATCATTCTCTCCATCATTCTCTCTCTCTCTCTCTATCATTCTCTTTCTCTATCATTCTCTCCCTCTATCATTCTCTCTCTATCATTCTCTGTCTCTATCATTATCTCTCTCTATCATTCTCTCTCCATCATTCTCTCTCTCTCTATCATTTTCTCTCTATCACTCTCTCTTTCTATCATTCTCTCTCTCCATCATTTTCTCTTTCTCTATCATTCTGTCTGTCCATCATTCTCTCTCTCTATCATTCTCTGTCTATCATTATCTCTCTCTATCATTCTCTCTCTATCATTCCCTCTCTCTATCATTCTCTCTCTATCATTCTCTCTCTCTATCATTCTCTCGCTCCGTCATTCTCTCTCACTATCATTCTCTCTCACTATCATTCTCTCTCACTATCATTCTCTCTCTATCATTCTCTCTCTCTATCATTTTCTCTCTATCATTCTCTCTTTCTATCATTCTCTCTCTATCATTCGCTCTCTATCATTCTCTCTCTCTATCATTCTCTCTCTCTATCATTCTCTCCCTCTATCATTCTCTCTCTATCATTTCCTGTCGCTATCATTTTCTCTCTCTATCATTCTCTGTCTCCATCATTCTCTCTCTCCATCATTCTCTCTCTCTATCATTTTCTCTCTCTCTCTCTCTCTCTCTCTCTCTCTCTCTTTCTATCATTCTCTCTCTATCATTATCTCTCTCTATCATTCTCTCTCTATCATTCCCTCTCTCTATCATTCTCTCTCTATCATTTTCTCTCTCTCTCTCTCTCTCTCTCTCTCTCTCTCTATCATTCTCTCTCCCTATCATTTTCTCTCTCTATCATTCTCTCTCTCTCTGTCATTCTCTCTCTCTATCATTCTCTCTCTATCATTCTCTCTCTATCATTCTCTCTCTCTATCATTCTCTCTCTCTATCATTCTCTCTCTATCATTCTCTCTCTATATCATTCTCTCTCTATCATTGTCTCTCTCTATCATTCTCTCTCTCTATCATTTTCTCTCTCCATCATTCTCTGTCTCCATCATTCTCTTTCTCTATCATTCTCTCTCTCTCTCTCTCTCTCGCTCTCTCTCTCTCTCTATCATTCTCTCTCTCCATCATTTTCTCTCTCCATCATTCTCTCTCTCTATCATTCTCTTTCTGCATCATTCTCTTTCTCTATCATTCTGTCTCTCTCTATCATTCTCTCTTTCTATCATTCTCTCTCTATCATTCTCTCTCTATCATTCTCTCTCTCTATCATTCTCTCTCTCTATCATTCTCTCTCTCTATCATTCTCTCTCTCTATCATTTTCTCTCTCTATCATTCTCTCTCTCCATCATTCTCTCTCTCTATCATTTTCTCTCTCCATCATTCTCTTTCTCCATTATTCTCTTCCTCTATCATTCTCTCTTACTATCATTCGCTCTGTCCATCATTCTCTCTCTCTATCATTCACTCTCTCTATCATTCTCTCGCTCCGTCATTCTCTCTCACTATCATTCTCTCTCTCTATCATTCTCTCTCACTATCATTCTCTCTCTATCATTCTCTCTCACTATCATTCTCCCTGTCCATCATTCTATCTCTCTATAATTCTCTCTCTATCATTCTCTCTGTCCATCGTTCTCTCTCTCTATCATTCTATGTCTATCATTATCTCTCTCTATCATTCCCTCTCTCTATCATTTTCTCTCTATCATTCTCTCTTTCTATCATTCTCTCTCTATCATTCGCTCCCTATCATTCTCTCTCTCTATCATTCTCTCTCTCTATCATTCTCCCTCTATCATTCTCTGTCTCTATCATTCTCTGTCTATCATTCTGTCTCTCTATCATTTTCTCTCTATCATTCTCTCTCTATCATTCTCTCTCTCTATCATTCTCTCTCTCTATCATTCTCTCTCTATCATTCTCTCTCTCTATCATTTTCTCTCTCTATCATTCTCGCTCTCTCTCTCTCTCTCTCTCTCTCTATCATTCTCTCTCCCCATCATTTTCTCTCTCCATCATTCTCTCTCTCCATTATTCTCTCTTTATCATTCTCTCTCTCTATCATTCTCTCTCTCTATCATTCTCTCTCTCTATCATTCTCTCTCTCTATCATTCTCTTTCTTCATCATTCGCTTTCTCTATCATTCTCTCTCTCTCTCTATCATTCTCTCTCTCTCTCTATTATTCTCTCTCACTATCATTCTCTCTCTATCATTCTCTCTCTCCATCATTTTCTCTTTCTTTATCATTCTCTCTCTCTCTATTATTCTCTCTCTCTATTATTCTCTCTCTCTATTATTCTCTCTCTCTATCATTCTCTCTTTCTATCATTCTCTCTCTATCATTCTCTGTCTCTATCATTATCTCTCTCTATCATTCTCTCTCCATCATTCTCTCTCTCTCTATCATTTTCTCTCTATCACTCTCTCTTTCTATCATTCTCTCTCTCCATCATTTTCTCTTTCTCTATCATTCTGTCTGTCCATCATTCTCTCTCTCTATCATTCTCTCGCTCCGTCATTCTCTCTCACTATCATTCTCTCTCACTATCATTCTCTCTCACTATCATTCTCTCTCTATCATTCTCTCTCTCTATCATTTTCTCTCTATCATTCTCTCTTTCTATCATTCTCTCTCTATCATTCGCTCTCTATCATTCTCTCTCTCTATCATTCTCTCTCTCTATCATTCTCTCTCTCTATCATTCTCTCCCTCTATCATTCTCTCTCTATCATTTCCTGTCTCTATCATTTTCTCTCTCTATCATTCTCTGTCTCCATCATTCTCTCTCTCCATCATTCTCTCTCTCTATCATTTTCTCTCTCTCTCTCTCTCTCTCTCTCTCTCTCTCTCTCTCTCTCTCTCTCTCTCTATCATTCTCTCTCCCCATCATTTTCTCTCTCTATCATTCTCTCTCTCTCTATCATTCTCTCTTTCTATCATTCTCTCTCTATCATTCGCTCTCTATCATTCTCTCTCTCTATCATTCTCTCTCTCTATCATTCTCTCTTTCTATCATTCTCTCTCTATCATTCTCTCTCTCTAGCATTCTCTCTCTAGCATTCTCTCTCTATCATTCTCTCTCTCTACCATTCTCTGTCTATCATTCTCTCTCTCCATCATTTTCTTTTTCTCTGTCATTCTCTCTGTCCATCATTCTCTCTCTCTATCATTCTCTGTCTATCATTATCTCTCTCTATCATTCTCTCTCTATCATTCCCTCTCTCTATCATTCTCTCTCTATCATTCTCTCTCTCTATCATTCTCTCTCTCTATCATTCTCTCTCTATCATTCTCTCTCTATCATTCTCTCTCTTTATCATTCTCTCTCTCTATCATTCTCTCTCTATCATTCTCTCTCTATATCATTCTCTCTCTATCATTGTCTCTCTCTATCATTCTCTCTCGCTATCATTTTCTCTCTCCATCATTCTCTGTCTCCATCATTCTCTTTCTCTATCATTCTCTCTCTCTCTCTCTCTCTCGTTCTCTCTCTCTCTCTATCATTCTCTCTCTCCATCATTTTCTCTCTCCATCATTCTCTCTCTCTATCATTCTCTTTCTGCATCATTCTCTTTCTCTATCATTCTCTCTCTCTCTATCATTCTCTCTTTCTATCATTCTCTCTCTATCATTCTCTCTCTATCATTCTCTCTCTCTATCATTCTCTCTCTCTATCATTCTCTCTCTCTATCATTCTCTCTCTCTATCATTCTCTCTCTCTATCATTCTCTCTCTCTATCATTCTCTGTCTATCATTCTCTCTCTATCATTCTCTGTCTTTATCATTTTCTCTCTCTATCATTTTCTCTCTATCGTTCTCTCTCTATCATTCCCTCTCTCTATCATTTTCTCTCTATCATTCTCTCTCTCTATCATTTTCTCTCTATCATTCTCTCTCTCTATCATTCTCTCTCACTATCATTCTCTCTCTCTATCATTCTCTCGCTATCATTCTCTCTATCATTCTCTCTCTCTCTATCATTCTCTTTCTCTATCATTCTCTCTCTCTATCATTCTCTCTCTCTATCATTCTCTCTCTCTAGCATTCTCTCTCTATCATTCTCTCTCTCTATCATTCTCTGTCTATCATTCTCTCTCTATCATTCTCTCTCTCTATCATTTTCTCTAACTATCATTTTCTATCTATCGTTCTCTCTCTATCATTCCCTCTCTCTATCATTTTATCTCTATCATTCTCTCTTTCTATCATTCTCTCTCTCCATCATTCTCTCTCTATCATTCTCTCGCTATCATTCTCTCTATCATTCTCTCTCTCTCTCTATCATTCTCTGTCTCTATCATTATCTCTCTCTATCATTCTCTCTCCATCATTCTCTCTCTATCATTCTCTCTTTCTATCATTCTCTCTCTCTATCATTCTCTCTCTCTATCATTCTCTCTCTATCATTATCTCTCTCTATCATTCTCTCTCTATCATTCCCTCTCTCTATCATTCTCTCTCTATCATTCTCTCTCTCTATCATTCTCTCGCTCCGTCATTCTCTCTAACTATCATTCTCTCTCTCTATCATTCTCTCTCACTATCATTCTCTCTCTATCATTCTCTCTCTCTATCATTTTCTCTCTATCATTCTGTCTTTCTATCATTCTCTCTCTATCATTCGCTCTCTATCATTCTCTCTCTCTATCATTCTCTCTCTCTATCATTCTCTCCCTCTATCATTCTCTCTCTATCATTTCCTGTCGCTATCATTCTCTCCCTCTATCATTCTCTCTCTATCATTTCCTGTCGCTATCATTTTCTCTCTCTATCATTCTCTGTCTCCATCATTCTCTCTCTCCATCATTCTCTCTCTCTATCATTTTCTCTCTCTCTCTCTCTCTCTCTCTCTCTCTCTCTCTCTTTCTATCATTCTCTCTCTATCATTATCTCTCTCTATCATTCTCTCTCTATCATTCCCTCTCTCTATCATTCTCTCTCTATCATTTTCTCTCTCTCTCTCTCTCTCTCTCTCTCTCTCTCTCTCTCTCTCTATCATTCTCTCTCCCTATCATTTTCTCTCTCTATCATTCTCTCTCTCTCTGTCATTCTCTCTCTCTATCATTCTCTCTCTATCATTCTCTCTCTCTATCATTCTCTCTCTCTATCATTCTCTCTCTATCATTCTCTCTCTCTATCATTCTCTCTCTATCATTCTCTCTCTATATCATTCTCTCTCTATCATTGTCTCTCTCTATCATTCTCTTTCTCTATCATTCTCTCTCTCTCTCTCTCTCTCGCTCTCTCTCTCTCTCTATCATTCTCTCTCTCCATCATTTTCTCTCTCCATCATTCTCTCTCTCTATCATTCTCTTTCTGCATCATTCTCTTTCTCTATCATTCTGTCTCTCTCTATCATTCTCTCTTTCTATCATTCTCTCTCTATCATTCTCTCTCTATCATTCTCTCTCTCTATCATTCTCTCTCTCTATCATTCTCTCTCTCTATCATTCTCTCTCTCTATCATTTTCTCTCTCTATCATTCTCTCTCTCCATCATTCTCTCTCTCTATCATTTTCTCTCTCCATCATTCTCTTTCTCCATTATTCTCTTCCTCTATCATTCTCTCTTACTATCATTCGCTCTGTCCATCATTCTCTCTCTCTATCATTCTCTCTCTCTATCATTCTCTCTCTCTATCATTCTCTCTCTATCATTCTCTCTCTATATCATTCTCTCTCTATCATTGTCTCTCTCTATCATTCTCTCTCTCTATCATTTTCTCTCTCCATCATTCTCTGTCTCCATCATTCTCTTTCTCTATCATTCTCTCTCTCTCTCTCTCTCTCGCTCTCTCTCTCTCTCTATCATTCTCTCTCTCCATCATTTTCTCTCTCCATCATTCTCTCTCTCTATCATTCTCTTTCTCCATTATTCTCTTCCTCTATCATTCTCTCTCTCTCTATCATTCTCTCTTACTATCATTCGCTCTGTCCATCATTCTCTCTCTCTATCGTTCACTCTCTCTATCATTCTCTCGCTCCGTCATTCTCTCTCACTATCATTCTCTCTCTCCATCATTCTCTCTCACTATCATTCTCTCTCTATCATTCTCTCTCACTATCATTCTCTCTGTCCAGCATTCTATCTCTCTATAATTCTCTCTCTATCATTCTCTCTGTCCATCGTTCTCTCTCTCTATCATTCTATGTCTAGCATTATCTCTCTCTATCATTCCCTCTCTCTATCATTTTCTCTCTATCATTCTCTCTTTCTATCATTCTCTCTCTATCATTCGCTCCCTATCATTCTCTCTCTCTATCATTCTCTCTCTCTATCATTCTCTCTCTATCATTCTCTGTCTCTATCAGTCTCTGTCTATCATTCTGTCTCTCTATCATTTTCTCTCTATCATTCTCTCTCTATCATTCTCTCTCTCTATCATTCTCTCTCTCTATCATTCTCTTTCTTCATCATTCGCTTTCTCTATCATTCTCTCTCTCTCTCTATCATTCTCTCTCTCTCTCTATCATTCTCTCTCACTATCATTCTCTCTCTATCATTCTCTCTCTCCATCATTTTCTCTTTCTTTATCATTCTCTCTCTCTCTATTATTCTCTCTCTCTATTATTCTCTCTCTCTATCATTCTCTCTTTCTATCATTCTCTCTCTATCATTCTCTCTTTCTATCATTCTCTCTCTATCATTCTCTCTCTCTATCATTCTCTGTCTATCATTCTCTCTCTATCATTCTCTCTCTCCATCATTGTCTCTCTCTATCATTTTCTCTCTATCGTTCTCTCTCTATCATTCCCTCTCTCTATCATTTTCTCTCTATCATTCTCTCTCTCTATCATTTTCTCTCTATCATTCTCTCTCTCTATCATTCTTTCTTACTATCATTCTCTCTATCATTCTCTCTCTCTCTATCATTCTCTCTCTCTCTATCATTCTCTTTCTCTATCATTCTCTCTCTCTATCATTCTCTCTCTCTATCATTCCCTCTCTCTATCATTTTCTCTCTATCATTCTCTCTCTCTATCATTCTCTCTCTCTATCATGCCCTTCCTCTATCATTCTCTCTCTCTAGCATTCTCTCTCTATCATTCTCTCTCTCTATCATTCTCTGTCTATCATTCTCTGTCTATCATTCTCTCTCTCTATCATTTTCTCTCTCTATCATTTTCTCTCTATCGTTCTATCTCTATCATTCCCTCTCTCTATCATTTTCTCTCTATCATTCTCTCTCTCTATCATTCTCTCTCTCCATCATTCTCTCTCTATCATTCTCTTGCTATCATTCTCTCCATCATTCTCTCTCTCTCTCTCTATCATTCTCTTTCTCTATCATTCTCTCCCTCTATCATTCTCTCTCTATCATTCTCTGTCTCTATCATTATCTCTCTCTATCATTCTCTCTCCATCATTCTCTCTCTCTCTATCATTTTCTCTCTATCACTCTCTCTTTCTATCATTCTCTCTCTCCATCATTTTCTCTTTCTCTATCATTCTGTCTGTCCATCATTCTCTCTCTCTATCATTCTCTGTCTATCATTATCTCTCTCTATCATTCTCTCTCTATCATTCCCTCTCTCTATCATTCTCTCTCTATCATTCTCTCTCTCTATCATTCTCTCGCTCCGTCATTCTCTCTCACTATCATTCTCTCTCACTATCATTCTCTCTCACTATCATTCTCTCTCTATCATTCTCTCTCTCTATCATTTTCTCTCTATCATTCTCTCTTTCTATCATTCTCTCTCTATCATTCGCTCTCTATCATTCTCTCTCTCTATCATTCTCTCTCTCTATCATTCTCTCCCTCTATCATTCTCTCTCTATCATTTCCTGTCGCTATCATTTTCTCTCTCTATCATTCTCTGTCTCCATCATTCTCTCTCTCCATCATTCTCTCTCTCTATCATTTTCTCTCTCTCTCTCTCTCTCTCTCTCTCTCTCTCTTTCTATCATTCTCTCTCTATCATTATCTCTCTCTATCATTCTCTCTCTATCATTCCCTCTCTCTATCATTCTCTCTCTATCATTTTCTCTCTCTCTCTCTCTCTCTCTCTCTCTCTCTATCATTCTCTCTCCCTATCATTTTCTCTCTCTATCATTCTCTCTCTCTCTGTCATTCTCTCTCTCTATCATTCTCTCTCTATCATTCTCTCTCTCTATCATTCTCTCTCTCTATCATTCTCTCTCTATCATTCTCTCTCTATATCATTCTCTCTCTATCATTGTCTCTCTCTATCATTCTCTCTCTCTATCATTTTCTCTCTCCATCATTCTCTGTCTCCATCATTCTCTTTCTCTATCATTCTCTCTCTCTCTCTCTCTCTCGCTCTCTCTCTCTCTCTATCATTCTCTCTCTCCATCATTTTCTCTCTCCATCATTCTCTCTCTCTATCATTCTCTTTCTGCATCATTCTCTTTCTCTATCATTCTGTCTCTCTCTATCATTCTCTCTTTCTATCATTCTCTCTCTATCATTCTCTCTCTATCATTCTCTCTCTCTATCATTCTCTCTCTCTATCATTCTCTCTCTCTATCATTCTCTCTCTCTATCATTTTCTCTCTCTATCATTCTCTCTCTCCATCATTCTCTCTCTCTATCATTTTCTCTCTCCATCATTCTCTTTCTCCATTATTCTCTTCCTCTATCATTCTCTCTTACTATCATTCGCTCTGTCCATCATTCTCTCTCTCTATCATTCACTCTCTCTATCATTCTCTCGCTCCGTCATTCTCTCTCACTATCATTCTCTCTCTCTATCATTCTCTCTCACTATCATTCTCTCTCTATCATTCTCTCTCACTATCATTCTCCCTGTCCATCATTCTATCTCTCTATAATTCTCTCTCTATCATTCTCTCTGTCCATCGTTCTCTCTCTCTATCATTCTATGTCTAGCATTATCTCTCTCTATCATTCCCTCTCTCTATCATTTTCTCTCTATCATTCTCTCTTTCTATCATTCTCTCTCTATCATTCGCTCCCTATCATTCTCTCTCTCTATCATTCTCTCTCTCTATCATTCTCTCTCTATCATTCTCTGTCTCTATCATTCTCTGTCTATCATTCTGTCTCTCTATCATTTTCTCTCTATCATTCTCTCTCTATCATTCTCTCTCTCTATCATTCTCTCTCTCTATCATTCTCTTTCTTCATCATTCGCTTTCTCTATCATTCTCTCTCTCTCTCTATCATTCTCTCTCTCTCTCTATCATTCTCTCTCACTATCATTCTCTCTCTATCATTCTCTCTCTCCATCATTTTCTCTTTCTTTATCATTCTCTCTCTCTCTATTATTCTCTCTCTCTATTATTCTCTCTCTCTATCATTCTCTCTTTCTATCATTCTCTCTCTATCATTCTCTCTTTCTATCATTCTCTCTCTATCATTCTCTCTCTCTATCATTCTCTGTCTATCATTCTCTCTCTATCATTCTCTCTCTCCATCATTGTCTCTCTCTATCATTTTCTCTCTATCGTTCTCTCTCTATCATTCCCTCTCTCTATCATTTTCTCTCTATCATTCTCTCTCTCTATCATTTTCTCTCTATCATTCTCTCTCTCTATCATTCTTTCTTACTATCATTCTCTCTCTCTATCATTCTCTCGCTATCATTCTCTCTATCATTCTCTCTCTCTCTATCATTCTCTTACTCTATCATTCTCTCTCTCTATCATTCTCTCTCTCTATCATTCCCTCTCTCTATCATTTTCTCTCTATCATTCTCTCTCTCTATCATTCTCTCTCTCTATCATGCCCTTCCTCTATCATTCTCTCTCTCTAGCATTCTCTCTCTATCATTCTCTCTCTCTATCATTCTCTGTCTATCATTCTCTGTCTATCATTCTCTCTCTCTATCATTTTCTCTCTCTATCATTTTCTCTCTATCGTTCTATCTCTATCATTCCCTCTCTCTATCATTTTCTCTCTATCATTCTCTCTCTCTATCATTCTCTCTCTCCATCATTCTCTCTCTATCATTCTCTTGCTATCATTCTCTCCATCATTCTCTCTCTCTCTCTCTATCATTCTCTTTCTCTATCATTCTCTCCCTCTATCATTCTCTCTCTATCATTCTCTGTCTCTATCATTATCTCTCTCTATCATTCTCTCTCCATCATTCTCTCTCTCTCTATCATTTTCTCTCTATCACTCTCTCTTTCTATCATTCTCTCTCTCCATCATTTTCTCTTTCTCTATCATTCTGTCTGTCCATCATTCTCTCTCTCTATCATTCTCTGTCTATCATTATCTCTCTCTATCATTCTCTCTCTATCATTCCCTCTCTCTATCATTCTCTCTCTATCATTCTCTCTCTCTATCATTCTCTCGCTCCGTCATTCTCTCTCACTATCATTCTCTCTCACTATCATTCTCTCTCACTATCATTCTCTCTCTATCATTCTCTCTCTCTATCATTTTCTCTCTATCATTCTCTCTTTCTATCATTCTCTCTCTATCATTCGCTCTCTATCATTCTCTCTCTCTATCATTCTCTCTCTCTATCATTCTCTCCCTCTATCATTCTCTCTCTATCATTTCCTGTCGCTATCATTTTCTCTCTCTATCATTCTCTGTCTCCATCATTCTCTCTCTCCATCATTCTCTCTCTCTATCATTTTCTCTCTCTCTCTCTCTCTCTCTCTCTCTCTCTCTTTCTATCATTCTCTCTCTATCATTATCTCTCTCTATCATTCTCTCTCTATCATTCCCTCTCTCTATCATTCTCTCTCTATCATTTTCTCTCTCTCTCTCTCTCTCTCTCTCTCTCTCTATCATTCTCTCTCCCTATCATTTTCTCTCTCTATCATTCTCTCTCTCTCTGTCATTCTCTCTCTCTATCATTCTCTCTCTATCATTCTCTCTCTATCATTCTCTCTCTCTATCATTCTCTCTCTCTATCATTCTCTCTCTATCATTCTCTCTCTATATCATTCTCTCTCTATCATTGTCTCTCTCTATCATTCTCTCTCTCTATCATTTTCTCTCTCCATCATTCTCTGTCTCCATCATTCTCTTTCTCTATCATTCTCTCTCTCTCTCTCTCTCTCGCTCTCTCTCTCTCTCTATCATTCTCTCTCTCCATCATTTTCTCTCTCCATCATTCTCTCTCTCTATCATTCTCTTTCTGCATCATTCTCTTTCTCTATCATTCTGTCTCTCTCTATCATTCTCTCTTTCTATCATTCTCTCTCTATCATTCTCTCTCTATCATTCTCTCTCTCTATCATTCTCTCTCTCTATCATTCTCTCTCTCTATCATTCTCTCTCTCTATCATTTTCTCTCTCTATCATTCTCTCTCTCCATCATTCTCTCTCTCTATCATTTTCTCTCTCCATCATTCTCTTTCTCCATTATTCTCTTCCTCTATCATTCTCTCTTACTATCATTCGCTCTGTCCATCATTCTCTCTCTCTATCATTCACTCTCTCTATCATTCTCTCGCTCCGTCATTCTCTCTCACTATCATTCTCTCTCTCTATCATTCTCTCTCACTATCATTCTCTCTCTATCATTCTCTCTCACTATCATTCTCCCTGTCCATCATTCTATCTCTCTATAATTCTCTCTCTATCATTCTCTCTGTCCATCGTTCTCTCTCTCTATCATTCTATGTCTATCATTATCTCTCTCTATCATTCCCTCTCTCTATCATTTTCTCTCTATCATTCTCTCTTTCTATCATTCTCTCTCTATCATTCGCTCCCTATCATTCTCTCTCTCTATCATTCTCTCTCTCTATCATTCTCTCTCTATCATTCTCTGTCTCTATCATTCTCTGTCTATCATTCTGTCTCTCTATCATTTTCTCTCTATCATTCTCTCTCTATCATTCTCTCTCTCTATCATTCTCTCTCTCTATCATTCTCTCTCTATCATTCTCTCTCTCTATCATTTTCTCTCTCTATCATTCTCGCTCTCTCTCTCTCTCTCTCTCTCTCTATCATTCTCTCTCCCCATCATTTTCTCTCTCCATCATTCTCTCTCTCCATTATTCTCTCTTTATCATTCTCTCTCTCTATCATTCTCTCTCTCTATCATTCTCTCTCTCTATCATTCTCTCTCTCTATCATTCTCTTTCTTCATCATTCGCTTTCTCTATCATTCTCTCTCTCTCTCTATCATTCTCTCTCTCTCTCTATTATTCTCTCTCACTATCATTCTCTCTCTATCATTCTCTCTCTCCATCATTTTCTCTTTCTTTATCATTCTCTCTCTCTCTATTATTCTCTCTCTCTATTATTCTCTCTCTCTATTATTCTCTCTCTCTATCATTCTCTCTTTCTATCATTCTCTCTCTATCATTCTCTGTCTCTATCATTATCTCTCTCTATCATTCTCTTTCCATCATTCTCTCTCTCTCTATCATTTTCTCTCTATCACTCTCTCTTTCTATCATTCTCTCTCTCCATCATTTTCTCTTTCTCTATCATTCTGTCTGTCCATCATTCTCTCTCTCTATCATTCTCTCGCTCCGTCATTCTCTCTCACTATCATTCTCTCTCACTATCATTCTCTCTCACTATCATTCTCTCTCTATCATTCTCTCTCTCTATCATTTTCTCTCTATCATTCTCTCTTTCTATCATTCTCTCTCTATCATTCGCTCTCTATCATTCTCTCTCTCTATCATTCTCTCTCTCTATCATTCTCTCTCTCTATCATTCTCTCCCTCTATCATTCTCTCTCTATCATTTCCTGTCTCTATCATTTTCTCTCTCTATCATTCTCTGTCTCCATCATTCTCTCTCTCCATCATTCTCTCTCTCTATCATTTTCTCTCTCTCTCTCTCTCTCTCTCTCTCTCTCTCTCTCTCTCTCTCTCTCTCTCTCTCTATCATTCTCTCTCCCCATCATTTTCTCTCTCTATCATTCTCTCTCTCTCTATCATTCTCTCTTTCTATCATTCTCTCTCTATCATTCGCTCTCTATCATTCTCTCTCTCTATCATTCTCTCTCTCTATCATTCTCTCTTTCTATCATTCTCTCTCTATCATTCTCTCTCTCTAGCATTCTCTCTCTAGCATTCTCTCTCTATCATTCTCTCTCTCTACCATTCTCTGTCTATCATTCTCTCTCTCCATCATTTTCTTTTTCTCTGTCATTCTCTCTGTCCATCATTCTCTCTCTCTATCATTCTCTGTCTATCATTATCTCTCTCTATCATTCTCTCTCTATCATTCCCTCTCTCTATCATTCTCTCTCTATCATTCTCTCTCTCTATCATTCTCTCTCTCTATCATTCTCTCTCTATCATTCTCTCTCTATCATTCTCTCTCTTTATCATTCTCTCTCTCTATCATTCTCTCTCTATCATTCTCTCTCTATATCATTCTCTCTCTATCATTGTCTCTCTCTATCATTCTCTCTCGCTATCATTTTCTCTCTCCATCATTCTCTGTCTCCATCATTCTCTTTCTCTATCATTCTCTCTCTCTCTCTCTCTCTCGCTCTCTCTCTCTCTCTATCATTCTCTCTCTCCATCATTTTCTCTCTCCATCATTCTCTCTCTCTATCATTCTCTTTCTGCATCATTCTCTTTCTCTATCATTCTCTCTCTCTCTATCATTCTCTCTTTCTATCATTCTCTCTCTATCATTCTCTCTCTATCATTCTCTCTCTCTATCATTCTCTCTCTCTATCATTCTCTCTCTCTATCATTCTCTCTCTCTATCATTCTCTCTCTCTATCATTCTCTGTCTATCATTCTCTCTCTATCATTCTCTGTCTTTATCATTTTCTCTCTCTATCATTTTCTCTCTATCGTTCTCTCTCTATCATTCCCTCTCTCTATCATTTTCTCTCTATCATTCTCTCTCTCTATCATTTTCTCTCTATCATTCTCTCTCTCTATCATTCTCTCTCACTATCATTCTCTCTCTCTATCATTCTCTCGCTATCATTCTCTCTATCATTCTCTCTCTCTCTATCATTCTCTTTCTCTATCATTCTCTCTCTCTATCATTCTCTCTCTCTATCATTCTCTCTCTCTAGCATTCTCTCTCTATCATTCTCTCTCTCTATCATTCTCTGTCTATCATTCTCTCTCTATCATTCTCTCTCTCTATCATTTTCTCTAACTATCATTTTCTATCTATCGTTCTCTCTCTATCATTCCCTCTCTCTATCATTTTATCTCTATCATTCTCTCTTTCTATCATTCTCTCTCTCCATCATTCTCTCTCTATCATTCTCTCGCTATCATTCTCTCTATCATTCTCTCTCTCTCTCTATCATTCTCTGTCTCTATCATTATCTCTCTCTATCATTCTCTCTCCATCATTCTCTCTCTATCATTCTCTCTTTCTATCATTCTCTCTCTCTATCATTCTCTCTCTCTATCATTCTCTCTCTATCATTATCTCTCTCTATCATTCTCTCTCTATCATTCCCTCTCTCTATCATTCTCTCTCTATCATTCTCTCTCTCTATCATTCTCTCGCTCCGTCATTCTCTCTCACTATCATTCTCTCTCTCTATCATTCTCTCTCACTATCATTCTCTCTCTATCATTCTCTCTCTCTATCATTTTCTCTCTATCATTCTGTCTTTCTATCATTCTCTCTCTATCATTCGCTCTCTATCATTCTCTCTCTCTATCATTCTCTCTCTCTATCATTCTCTCCCTCTATCATTCTCTCTCTATCATTTCCTGTCGCTATCATTTTCTCTCTCTATCATTCTCTGTCTCCATCATTCTCTCTCTCTATCATTCTCTCTCTATCATTTTCTCTCTCTCTCTCTCTCTCTCTCTCTCTCTCTCTCTCTCTATCATTCTCTCTCCCTATCATTTTCTCTCTCTATCATTCTCTCTCTCTCTGTCATTCTCTCTCTCTATCATTCTCTCTCTATCATTCTCTCTCTCTATCATTCTCTCTCTATCATTCTCTCTCTCTATCATTCTCTCTCTATCATTCTCTCTCTATATCATTCTCTCTCTATCATTGTCTCTCTCTATCATTCTCTTTCTCTATCATTCTCTCTCTCTCTCTCTCTCTCGCTCTCTCTCTCTCTCTATCATTCTCTCTCTCCATCATTTTCTCTCTCCATCATTTTCTCTCTCTATCATTCTCTTTCTGCATCATTCTCTTTCTCTATCATTCTGTCTCTCTCTATCATTCTCTCTTTCTATCATTCTCTCTCTATCATTCTCTCTCTATCATTCTCTCTCTCTATCATTCTCTCTCTCTATCATTCTCTCTCTCTATCATTCTCTCTCTCTATCATTTTCTCTCTCTATCATTCTCTCTCTCCATCATTCTCTCTCTCTATCATTTTCTCTCTCCATCATTCTCTTTCTCCATTATTCTCTTCCTCTATCATTCTCTCTTACTATCATTCGCTCTGTCCATCATTCTCTCTCTCTATCATTCTCTCTCTCTATCATTCTCTCTCTCTATCATTCTCTCTCTATCATTCTCTCTCTATATCATTCTCTCTCTATCATTGTCTCTCTCTATCATTCTCTCTCTCTATCATTTTCTCTCTCCATCATTCTCTGTCTCCATCATTCTCTTTCTCTATCATTCTCTCTCTCTCTCTCTCTCTCGCTCTCTCTCTCTCTCTATCATTCTCTCTCTCCATCATTTTCTCTCTCCATCATTCTCTCTCTCTATCATTCTCTTTCTCCATTATTCTCTTCCTCTATCATTCTCTCTCTCTCTATCATTCTCTCTTACTATCATTCGCTCTGTCCATCATTCTCTCTCTCTATCGTTCACTCTCTCTATCATTCTCTCGCTCCGTCATTCTCTCTCACTATCATTCTCTCTCTCCATCATTCTCTCTCACTATCATTCTCTCTCTATCATTCTCTCTCACTATCATTCTCTCTGTCCAACATTCTATCTCTGTATAATTCTCTCTCTATCATTCTCTCTGTCCATCGTTCTCTCTCTCTATCATTCTATGTCTAGCATTATCTCTCTCTATCATTCCCTCTCTCTATCATTTTCTCTCTATCATTCTCTCTTTCTATCATTCTCTCTCTATCATTCGCTCCCTATCATTCTCTCTCTCTATCATTCTCTCTCTCTATCATTCTCTCTCTATCATTCTCTGTCTCTATCATTCTCTGTCTATCATTCTGTCTCTCTATCATTTTCTCTCTATCATTCTCTCTCTATCATTCTCTCTCTCTATCATTCTCTCTCTCTATCATTCTCTTTCTTCATCATTCGCTTTCTCTATCATTCTCTCTCTCTCTCTATCATTCTCTCTCTCTCTCTATCATTCTCTCTCACTATCATTCTCTCTCTATCATTCTCTCTCTCCATCATTTTCTCTTTCTTTATCATTCTCTCTCTCTCTATTATTCTCTCTCTCTATTATTCTCTCTCTCTATCATTCTCTCTTTCTATCATTCTCTCTCTATCATTCTCTCTTTCTATCATTCTCTCTCTATCATTCTCTCTCTCTATCATTCTCTGTCTATCATTCTCTCTCTATCATTCTCTCTCTCCATCATTGTCTCTCTCTATCATTTTCTCTCTATCGTTCTCTCTCTATCATTCCCTCTCTCTATCATTTTCTCTCTATCATTCTCTCTCTCTATCATTTTCTCTCTATCATTCTCTCTCTCTATCATTCTTTCTTACTATCATTCTCTCTCTCTATCATTCTCTCGCTATCATTCTCTCTATCATTCTCTCTCTCTCTATCATTCTCTTTCTCTATCATTCTCTCTCTCTATCATTCTCTCTCTCTATCATTCCCTCTCTCTATCATTTTCTCTCTATCATTCTCTCTCTCTATCATTCTCTCTCTCTATCATGCCCTTCCTCTATCATTCTCTCTCTCTAGCATTCTCTCTCTATCATTCTCTCTCTCTATCATTCTCTGTCTATCATTCTCTGTCTATCATTCTCTCTCTCTATCATTTTCTCTCTCTATCATTTTCTCTCTATCGTTCTATCTCTATCATTCCCTCTCTCTATCATTTTCTCTCTATCATTCTCTCTCTCTATCATTCTCTCTCTCCATCATTCTCTCTCTATCATTCTCTTGCTATCATTCTCTCCATCATTCTCTCTCTCTCTCTCTATCATTCTCTTTCTCTATCATTCTCTCCCTCTATCATTCTCTCTCTATCATTCTCTGTCTCTATCATTATCTCTCTCTATCATTCTCTCTCCATCATTCTCTCTCTCTCTATCATTTTCTCTCTATCACTCTCTCTTTCTATCATTCTCTCTCTCCATCATTTTCTCTTTCTCTATCATTCTGTCTGTCCATCATTCTCTCTCTCTATCATTCTCTGTCTATCATTATCTCTCTCTATCATTCTCTCTCTATCATTCCCTCTCTCTATCATTCTCTCTCTATCATTCTCTCTCTCTATCATTCTCTCGCTCCGTCATTCTCTCTCACTATCATTCTCTCTCACTATCATTCTCTCTCACTATCATTCTCTCTCTATCATTCTCTCTCTCTATCATTTTCTCTCTATCATTCTCTCTTTCTATCATTCTCTCTCTATCATTCGCTCTCTATCATTCTCTCTCTCTATCATTCTCTCTCTCTATCATTCTCTCCCTCTATCATTCTCTCTCTATCATTTCCTGTCGCTATCATTTTCTCTCTCTATCATTCTCTGTCTCCATCATTCTCTCTCTCCATCATTCTCTCTCTCTATCATTTTCTCTCTCTCTCTCTCTCTCTCTCTCTCTCTCTCTTTCTATCATTCTCTCTCTATCATTATCTCTCTCTATCATTCTCTCTCTATCATTCCCTCTCTCTATCATTCTCTCTCTATCATTTTCTCTCTCTCTCTCTCTCTCTCTCTCTCTCTCTATCATTCTCTCTCCCTATCATTTTCTCTCTCTATCATTCTCTCTCTCTCTGTCATTCTCTCTCTCTATCATTCTCTCTCTATCATTCTCTCTCTATCATTCTCTCTCTCTATCATTCTCTCTCTCTATCATTCTCTCTCTATCATTCTCTCTCTATATCATTCTCTCTCTATCATTGTCTCTCTCTATCATTCTCTCTCTCTATCATTTTCTCTCTCCATCATTCTCTGTCTCCATCATTCTCTTTCTCTATCATTCTCTCTCTCTCTCTCTCTCTCGCTCTCTCTCTCTCTCTATCATTCTCTCTCTCCATCATTTTCTCTCTCCATCATTCTCTCTCTCTATCATTCTCTTTCTGCATCATTCTCTTTCTCTATCATTCTGTCTCTCTCTATCATTCTCTCTTTCTATCATTCTCTCTCTATCATTCTCTCTCTATCATTCTCTCTCTCTATCATTCTCTCTCTCTATCATTCTCTCTCTCTATCATTCTCTCTCTCTATCATTTTCTCTCTCTATCATTCTCTCTCTCCATCATTCTCTCTCTCTATCATTTTCTCTCTCCATCATTCTCTTTCTCCATTATTCTCTTCCTCTATCATTCTCTCTTACTATCATTCGCTCTGTCCATCATTCTCTCTCTCTATCATTCACTCTCTCTATCATTCTCTCGCTCCGTCATTCTCTCTCACTATCATTCTCTCTCTCTATCATTCTCTCTCACTATCATTCTCTCTCTATCATTCTCTCTCACTATCATTCTCCCTGTCCATCATTCTATCTCTCTATAATTCTCTCTCTATCATTCTCTCTGTCCATCGTTCTCTCTCTCTATCATTCTATGTCTATCATTATCTCTCTCTATCATTCCCTCTCTCTATCATTTTCTCTCTATCATTCTCTCTTTCTATCATTCTCTCTCTATCATTCGCTCCCTATCATTCTCTCTCTCTATCATTCTCTCTCTCTATCATTCTCTCTCTATCATTCTCTGTCTCTATCATTCTCTGTCTATCATTCTGTCTCTCTATCATTTTCTCTCTATCATTCTCTCTCTATCATTCTCTCTCTCTATCATTCTCTCTCTCTATCATTCTCTCTCTATCATTCTCTCTCTCTATCATTTTCTCTCTCTATCATTCTCGCTCTCTCTCTCTCTCTCTCTCTCTCTATCATTCTCTCTCCCCATCATTTTCTCTCTCCATCATTCTCTCTCTCCATTATTCTCTCTTTATCATTCTCTCTCTCTATCATTCTCTCTCTCTATCATTCTCTCTCTCTATCATTCTCTCTCTCTATCATTCTCTTTCTTCATCATTCGCTTTCTCTATCATTCTCTCTCTCTCTCTATCATTCTCTCTCTCTCTCTATTATTCTCTCTCACTATCATTCTCTCTCTATCATTCTCTCTCTCCATCATTTTCTCTTTCTTTATCATTCTCTCTCTCTCTATTATTCTCTCTCTCTATTATTCTCTCTCTCTATTATTCTCTCTCTCTATCATTCTCTCTTTCTATCATTCTCTCTCTATCATTCTCTGTCTCTATCATTATCTCTCTCTATCATTCTCTTTCCATCATTCTCTCTCTCTCTATCATTTTCTCTCTATCACTCTCTCTTTCTATCATTCTCTCTCTCCATCATTTTCTCTTTCTCTATCATTCTGTCTGTCCATCATTCTCTCTCTCTATCATTCTCTCGCTCCGTCATTCTCTCTCACTATCATTCTCTCTCACTATCATTCTCTCTCACTATCATTCTCTCTCTATCATTCTCTCTCTCTATCATTTTCTCTCTATCATTCTCTCTTTCTATCATTCTCTCTCTATCATTCGCTCTCTATCATTCTCTCTCTCTATCATTCTCTCTCTCTATCATTCTCTCTCTCTATCATTCTCTCCCTCTATCATTCTCTCTCTATCATTTCCTGTCTCTATCATTTTCTCTCTCTATCATTCTCTGTCTCCATCATTCTCTCTCTCCATCATTCTCTCTCTCTATCATTTTCTCTCTCTCTCTCTCTCTCTCTCTCTCTCTCTCTCTCTCTCTCTCTCTCTCTCTCTCTATCATTCTCTCTCCCCATCATTTTCTCTCTCTATCATTCTCTCTCTCTCTATCATTCTCTCTTTCTATCATTCTCTCTCTATCATTCGCTCTCTATCATTCTCTCTCTCTATCATTCTCTCTCTCTATCATTCTCTCTTTCTATCATTCTCTCTCTATCATTCTCTCTCTCTAGCATTCTCTCTCTAGCATTCTCTCTCTATCATTCTCTCTCTCTACCATTCTCTGTCTATCATTCTCTCTCTCCATCATTTTCTTTTTCTCTGTCATTCTCTCTGTCCATCATTCTCTCTCTCTATCATTCTCTGTCTATCATTATCTCTCTCTATCATTCTCTCTCTATCATTCCCTCTCTCTATCATTCTCTCTCTATCATTCTCTCTCTCTATCATTCTCTCTCTCTATCATTCTCTCTCTATCATTCTCTCTCTATCATTCTCTCTCTTTATCATTCTCTCTCTCTATCATTCTCTCTCTATCATTCTCTCTCTATATCATTCTCTCTCTATCATTGTCTCTCTCTATCATTCTCTCTCGCTATCATTTTCTCTCTCCATCATTCTCTGTCTCCATCATTCTCTTTCTCTATCATTCTCTCTCTCTCTCTCTCTCTCGCTCTCTCTCTCTCTCTATCATTCTCTCTCTCCATCATTTTCTCTCTCCATCATTCTCTCTCTCTATCATTCTCTTTCTGCATCATTCTCTTTCTCTATCATTCTCTCTCTCTCTATCATTCTCTCTTTCTATCATTCTCTCTCTATCATTCTCTCTCTATCATTCTCTCTCTCTATCATTCTCTCTCTCTATCATTCTCTCTCTCTATCATTCTCTCTCTCTATCATTCTCTCTCTCTATCATTCTCTGTCTATCATTCTCTCTCTATCATTCTCTGTCTTTATCATTTTCTCTCTCTATCATTTTCTCTCTATCGTTCTCTCTCTATCATTCCCTCTCTCTATCATTTTCTCTCTATCATTCTCTCTCTCTATCATTTTCTCTCTATCATTCTCTCTCTCTATCATTCTCTCTCACTATCATTCTCTCTCTCTATCATTCTCTCGCTATCATTCTCTCTATCATTCTCTCTCTCTCTATCATTCTCTTTCTCTATCATTCTCTCTCTCTATCATTCTCTCTCTCTATCATTCTCTCTCTCTAGCATTCTCTCTCTATCATTCTCTCTCTCTATCATTCTCTGTCTATCATTCTCTCTCTATCATTCTCTCTCTCTATCATTTTCTCTAACTATCATTTTCTATCTATCGTTCTCTCTCTATCATTCCCTCTCTCTATCATTTTATCTCTATCATTCTCTCTTTCTATCATTCTCTCTCTCCATCATTCTCTCTCTATCATTCTCTCGCTATCATTCTCTCTATCATTCTCTCTCTCTCTCTATCATTCTCTGTCTCTATCATTATCTCTCTCTATCATTCTCTCTCCATCATTCTCTCTCTATCATTCTCTCTTTCTATCATTCTCTCTCTCTATCATTCTCTCTCTCTATCATTCTCTCTCTATCATTATCTCTCTCTATCATTCTCTCTCTATCATTCCCTCTCTCTATCATTCTCTCTCTATCATTCTCTCTCTCTATCATTCTCTCGCTCCGTCATTCTCTCTCACTATCATTCTCTCTCTCTATCATTCTCTCTCACTATCATTCTCTCTCTATCATTCTCTCTCTCTATCATTTTCTCTCTATCATTCTGTCTTTCTATCATTCTCTCTCTATCATTCGCTCTCTATCATTCTCTCTCTCTATCATTCTCTCTCTCTATCATTCTCTCCCTCTATCATTCTCTCTCTATCATTTCCTGTCGCTATCATTTTCTCTCTCTATCATTCTCTGTCTCCATCATTCTCTCTCTCTATCATTCTCTCTCTATCATTTTCTCTCTCTCTCTCTCTCTCTCTCTCTCTCTCTCTCTCTCTATCATTCTCTCTCCCTATCATTTTCTCTCTCTATCATTCTCTCTCTCTCTGTCATTCTCTCTCTCTATCATTCTCTCTCTATCATTCTCTCTCTCTATCATTCTCTCTCTATCATTCTCTCTCTCTATCATTCTCTCTCTATCATTCTCTCTCTATATCATTCTCTCTCTATCATTGTCTCTCTCTATCATTCTCTTTCTCTATCATTCTCTCTCTCTCTCTCTCTCTCGCTCTCTCTCTCTCTCTATCATTCTCTCTCTCCATCATTTTCTCTCTCCATCATTTTCTCTCTCTATCATTCTCTTTCTGCATCATTCTCTTTCTCTATCATTCTGTCTCTCTCTATCATTCTCTCTTTCTATCATTCTCTCTCTATCATTCTCTCTCTATCATTCTCTCTCTCTATCATTCTCTCTCTCTATCATTCTCTCTCTCTATCATTCTCTCTCTCTATCATTTTCTCTCTCTATCATTCTCTCTCTCCATCATTCTCTCTCTCTATCATTTTCTCTCTCCATCATTCTCTTTCTCCATTATTCTCTTCCTCTATCATTCTCTCTTACTATCATTCGCTCTGTCCATCATTCTCTCTCTCTATCATTCTCTCTCTCTATCATTCTCTCTCTCTATCATTCTCTCTCTATCATTCTCTCTCTATATCATTCTCTCTCTATCATTGTCTCTCTCTATCATTCTCTCTCTCTATCATTTTCTCTCTCCATCATTCTCTGTCTCCATCATTCTCTTTCTCTATCATTCTCTCTCTCTCTCTCTCTCTCGCTCTCTCTCTCTCTCTATCATTCTCTCTCTCCATCATTTTCTCTCTCCATCATTCTCTCTCTCTATCATTCTCTTTCTCCATTATTCTCTTCCTCTATCATTCTCTCTCTCTCTATCATTCTCTCTTACTATCATTCGCTCTGTCCATCATTCTCTCTCTCTATCGTTCACTCTCTCTATCATTCTCTCGCTCCGTCATTCTCTCTCACTATCATTCTCTCTCTCCATCATTCTCTCTCACTATCATTCTCTCTCTATCATTCTCTCTCACTATCATTCTCTCTGTCCAACATTCTATCTCTGTATAATTCTCTCTCTATCATTCTCTCTGTCCATCGTTCTCTCTCTCTATCATTCTATGTCTAGCATTATCTCTCTCTATCATTCCCTCTCTCTATCATTTTCTCTCTATCATTCTCTCTTTCTATCATTCTCTCTCTATCATTCGCTCCCTATCATTCTCTCTCTCTATCATTCTCTCTCTCTATCATTCTCTCTCTATCATTCTCTGTCTCTATCATTCTCTGTCTATCATTCTGTCTCTCTATCATTTTCTCTCTATCATTCTCTCTCTATCATTCTCTCTCTCTATCATTCTCTCTCTCTATCATTCTCTTTCTTCATCATTCGCTTTCTCTATCATTCTCTCTCTCTCTCTATCATTCTCTCTCTCTCTCTATCATTCTCTCTCACTATCATTCTCTCTCTATCATTCTCTCTCTCCATCATTTTCTCTTTCTTTATCATTCTCTCTCTCTCTATTATTCTCTCTCTCTATTATTCTCTCTCTCTATCATTCTCTCTTTCTATCATTCTCTCTCTATCATTCTCTCTTTCTATCATTCTCTCTCTATCATTCTCTCTCTCTATCATTCTCTGTCTATCATTCTCTCTCTATCATTCTCTCTCTCCATCATTGTCTCTCTCTATCATTTTCTCTCTATCGTTCTCTCTCTATCATTCCCTCTCTCTATCATTTTCTCTCTATCATTCTCTCTCTCTATCATTTTCTCTCTATCATTCTCTCTCTCTATCATTCTTTCTTACTATCATTCTCTCTCTCTATCATTCTCTCGCTATCATTCTCTCTATCATTCTCTCTCTCTCTATCATTCTCTTTCTCTATCATTCTCTCTCTCTATCATTCTCTCTCTCTATCATTCCCTCTCTCTATCATTTTCTCTCTATCATTCTCTCTCTCTATCATTCTCTCTCTCTATCATGCCCTTCCTCTATCATTCTCTCTCTCTAGCATTCTCTCTCTATCATTCTCTCTCTCTATCATTCTCTGTCTATCATTCTCTGTCTATCATTCTCTCTCTCTATCATTTTCTCTCTCTATCATTTTCTCTCTATCGTTCTATCTCTATCATTCCCTCTCTCTATCATTTTCTCTCTATCATTCTCTCTCTCTATCATTCTCTCTCTCCATCATTCTCTCTCTATCATTCTCTTGCTATCATTCTCTCCATCATTCTCTCTCTCTCTCTCTATCATTCTCTTTCTCTATCATTCTCTCCCTCTATCATTCTCTCTCTATCATTCTCTGTCTCTATCATTATCTCTCTCTATCATTCTCTCTCCATCATTCTCTCTCTCTCTATCATTTTCTCTCTATCACTCTCTCTTTCTATCATTCGCTCTCTCCATCATTTTCTCTTTCTCTATCATTCTGTCTGTCCATCATTCTCTCTCTCTATCATTCTCTGTCTATCATTATCTCTCTCTATCATTCTCTCTCTATCATTCCCTCTCTCTATCATTCTCTCTCTATCATTCTCTCTCTCTATCATTCTCTCGCTCCGTCATTCTCTCTCACTATCATTCTCTCTCACTATCATTCTCTCTCACTATCATTCTCTCTCTATCATTCTCTCTCTCTATCATTTTCTCTCTATCATTCTCTCTTTCTATCATTCTCTCTCTATCATTCGCTCTCTATCATTCTCTCTCTCTATCATTCTCTCTCTCTATCATTCTCTCCCTCTATCATTCTCTCTCTATCATTTCCTGTCGCTATCATTTTCTCTCTCTATCATTCTCTGTCTCCATCATTCTCTCTCTCCATCATTCTCTCTCTCTATCATTTTCTCTCTCTCTCTCTCTCTCTCTCTCTCTCTTTCTATCATTCTCTCTCTATCATTATCTCTCTCTATCATTCTCTCTCTATCATTCCCTCTCTCTATCATTCTCTCTCTATCATTTTCTCTCTCTCTCTCTCTCTCTCTCTCTCTCTCTCTATCATTCTCTCTCCCTATCATTTTCTCTCTCTATCATTCTCTCTCTCTCTGTCATTCTCTCTCTCTATCATTCTCTCTCTATCATTCTCTCTCTCTATCATTCTCTCTCTCTATCATTCTCTCTCTATCATTCTCTCTCTATATCATTCTCTCTCTATCATTGTCTCTCTCTATCATTCTCTCTCTCTATCATTTTCTCTCTCCATCATTCTCTGTCTCCATCATTCTCTTTCTCTATCATTCTCTCTCTCTCTCTCTCTCTCGCTCTCTCTCTCTCTCTATCATTCTCTCTCTCCATCATTTTCTCTCTCCATCATTCTCTCTCTCTATCATTCTCTTTCTGCATCATTCTCTTTCTCTATCATTCTGTCTCTCTCTATCATTCTCTCTTTCTATCATTCTCTCTCTATCATTCTCTCTCTATCATTCTCTCTCTCTATCATTCTCTCTCTCTATCATTCTCTCTCTCTATCATTCTCTCTCTCTATCATTTTCTCTCTCTATCATTCTCTCTCTCCATCATTCTCTCTCTCTATCATTTTCTCTCTCCATCATTCTCTTTCTCCATTATTCTCTTCCTCTATCATTCTCTCTTACTATCATTCGCTCTGTCCATCATTCTCTCTCTCTATCATTCACTCTCTCTATCATTCTCTCGCTCCGTCATTCTCTCTCACTATCATTCTCTCTCTCTATCATTCTCTCTCACTATCATTCTCTCTCTATCATTCTCTCTCACTATCATTCTCCCTGTCCATCATTCTATCTCTCTATAATTCTCTCTCTATCATTCTCTCTGTCCATCGTTCTCTCTCTCTATCATTCTATGTCTATCATTATCTCTCTCTATCATTCCCTCTCTCTATCATTTTCTCTCTATCATTCTCTCTTTCTATCATTCTCTCTCTATCATTCGCTCCCTATCATTCTCTCTCTCTATCATTCTCTCTCTCTATGATTCTCTCTCTATCATTCTCTGTCTCTATCATTCTCTGTCTATCATTCTGTCTCTCTATCATTTTCTCTCTATCATTCTCTCTCTATCATTCTCTCTCTCTATCATTCTCTCTCTCTATCATTCTCTCTCTATCATTCTCTCTCTCTATCATTTTCTCTCTCTATCATTCTCGCTCTCTCTCTCTCTCTCTCTCTCTCTATCATTCTCTCTCCCCATCATTTTCTCTCTCCATCATTCTCTCTCTCCATTATTCTCTCTTTATCATTCTCTCTCTCTATCATTCTCTCTCTCTATCATTCTCTCTCTCTATCATTCTCTCTCTCTATCATTCTCTTTCTTCATCATTCGCTTTCTCTATCATTCTCTCTCTCTCTCTATCATTCTCTCTCTCTCTCTATTATTCTCTCTCACTATCATTCTCTCTCTATCATTCTCTCTCTCCATCATTTTCTCTTTCTTTATCATTCTCTCTCTCTCTATTATTCTCTCTCTCTATTATTCTCTCTCTCTATTATTCTCTCTCTCTATCATTCTCTCTTTCTATCATTCTCTCTCTATCATTCTCTGTCTCTATCATTATCTCTCTCTATCATTCTCTCTCCATCATTCTCTCTCTCTCTATCATTTTCTCTCTATCACTCTCTCTTTCTATCATTCTCTCTCTCCATCATTTTCTCTTTCTCTATCATTCTGTCTGTCCATCATTCTCTCTCTCTATCATTCTCTCGCTCCGTCATTCTCTCTCACTATCATTCTCTCTCACTATCATTCTCTCTCTATCATTCTCTCTCTCTATCATTTTCTCTCTATCATTCTCTCTTTCTATCATTCTCTCTCTATCATTCGCTCTCTATCATTCTCTCTCTCTATCATTCTCTCTCTCTATCATTCTCTCCCTCTATCATTCTCTCTCTATCATTTCCTGTCTCTATCATTTTCTCTCTCTATCATTCTCTGTCTCCATCATTCTCTCTCTCCATCATTCTCTCTCTCTATCATTTTCTCTCTCTCTCTCTCTCTCTCTCTCTCTCTCTCTCTCTCTCTCTCTCTCTCTCTCTATCATTCTCTCTCCCCATCATTTTCTCTCTCTATCATTCTCTCTCTCTCTATCATTCTCTCTTTCTATCATTCTCTCTCTATCATTCGCTCTCTATCATTCTCTCTCTCTATCATTCTCTCTCTCTATCATTCTCTCTCTCTAGCATTCTCTCTCTAGCATTCTCTCTCTATCATTCTCTCTCTCTACCATTCTCTGTCTATCATTCTCTCTCTCCACCATTTTCTTTTTCTCTGTCATTCTCTCTGTCCATCATTCTCTCTCTCTATCATTCTCTGTCTATCATTATCTCTCTCTATCATTCTCTCTCTATCATTCCCTCTCTCTATCATTCTCTCTCTATCATTCTCTCTCTCTATCATTCTCTCTCTCTATCATTCTCTCTCTATCATTCTCTCTCTTTATCATTCTCTCTCTCTATCATTCTCTCTCTATCATTCTCTCTCTATATCATTCTCTCTCTATCATTGTCTCTCTCTATCATTCTCTCTCGCTATCATTTTCTCTCTCCATCATTCTCTGTCTCCATCATTCTCTTTCTCTATCATTCTCTCTCTCTCTCTCTCTCTCGCTCTCTCTCTCTGTCTATCATTCTCTCTCTCCATCATTTTCTCTCTCCATCATTCTCTCTCTCTATCATTCTCTTTCTGCATCATTCTCTTTCTCTATCATTCTCTCTCTCTCTATCATTCTCTCTTTCTATCATTCTCTCTCTATCATTCTCTCTCTATCATTCTCTCTCTCTATCATTCTCTCTCTCTATCATTCTCTCTCTCTATCATTCTCTCTCTCTATCATTCTCTCTCTCTATCATTCTCTGTCTATCATTCTCTCTCTATCATTCTCTGTCTTTATCATTTTCTCTCTCTATCATTTTCTCTCTATCGTTCTCTCTCTATCATTCCCTCTCTCTATCATTTTCTCTCTATCATTCTCTCTCTCTATCATTTTCTCTCTATCATTCTCTCTCTCTATCATTCTCTCTCACTATCATTCTCTCTCTCTATCATTCTCTCGCTATCATTCTCTCTATCATTCTCTCTCTCTCTATCATTCTCTTTCTCTATCATTCTCTCTCTCTATCATTCTCTCTCTCTATCATTCTCTCTCTCTATCATTCTCTGTCTCTAGCATTCTCTCTCTATCATTCTCTCTCTCTATCATTCTCTGTCTATCATTCTCTCTCTATCATTCCCTCTCTCTATCATTCTCTCTCTATCATTCTCTCTCTCTATCATTCTCTCGCTCCGTCATTCTCTCTCACTATCATTCTCTCTCACTATCATTCTCTCTCACTATCATTCTCTCTCTATCATTCTCTCTCTCTATCATTTTCTCTCTATCATTCTCTCTTTCTATCATTCTCTCTCTATCATTCGCTCTCTATCATTCTCTCTCTCTATCATTCTCTCTCTCTATCATTCTCTCCCTCTATCATTCTCTCTCTATCATTTCCTGTCGCTATCATTTTCTCTCTCTATCATTCTCTGTCTCCATCATTCTCTCTCTCCATCATTCTCTCTCTCTATCATTTTCTCTCTCTCTCTCTCTCTCTCTCTCTCTCTTTCTATCATTCTCTCTCTATCATTATCTCTCTCTATCATTCTCTCTCTATCATTCCCTCTCTCTATCATTCTCTCTCTATCATTTTCTCTCTCTCTCTCTCTCTCTCTCTCTCTCTCTCTATCATTCTCTCTCCCTATCATTTTCTCTCTCTATCATTCTCTCTCTCTCTGTCATTCTCTCTCTCTATCATTCTCTCTCTATCATTCTCTCTCTCTATCATTCTCTCTCTCTATCATTCTCTCTCTATCATTCTCTCTCTATATCATTCTCTCTCTATCATTGTCTCTCTCTATCATTCTCTCTCTCTATCATTTTCTCTCTCCATCATTCTCTGTCTCCATCATTCTCTTTCTCTATCATTCTCTCTCTCTCTCTCTCTCTCGCTCTCTCTCTCTCTCTATCATTCTCTCTCTCCATCATTTTCTCTCTCCATCATTCTCTCTCTCTATCATTCTCTTTCTGCATCATTCTCTTTCTCTATCATTCTGTCTCTCTCTATCATTCTCTCTTTCTATCATTCTCTCTCTATCATTCTCTCTCTATCATTCTCTCTCTCTATCATTCTCTCTCTCTATCATTCTCTCTCTCTATCATTCTCTCTCTCTATCATTTTCTCTCTCTATCATTCTCTCTCTCCATCATTCTCTCTCTCTATCATTTTCTCTCTCCATCATTCTCTTTCTCCATTATTCTCTTCCTCTATCATTCTCTCTTACTATCATTCGCTCTGTCCATCATTCTCTCTCTCTATCATTCACTCTCTCTATCATTCTCTCGCTCCGTCATTCTCTCTCACTATCATTCTCTCTCTCTATCATTCTCTCTCACTATCATTCTCTCTCACTATCATTCTCCCTGTCCATCATTCTATCTCTCTATAATTCTCTCTCTATCATTCTCTCTGTCCATCGTTCTCTCTCTCTATCATTCTATGTCTATCATTATCTCTCTCTATCATTCCCTCTCTCTATCATTTTCTCTCTATCATTCTCTCTTTCTATCATTCTCTCTCTATCATTCGCTCCCTATCATTCTCTCTCTCTATCATTCTCTCTCTCTATGATTCTCTCTCTATCATTCTCTGTCTCTATCATTCTCTGTCTATCATTCTGTCTCTCTATCATTTTCTCTCTATCATTCTCTCTCTATCATTCTCTCTCTCTATCATTCTCTCTCTCTATCATTCTCTCTCTATCATTCTCTCTCTCTATCATTTTCTCTCTCTATCATTCTCGCTCTCTCTCTCTCTCTCTCTCTCTCTATCATTCTCTCTCCCCATCATTTTCTCTCTCCATCATTCTCTCTCTCCATTATTCTCTCTTTATCATTCTCTCTCTCTATCATTCTCTCTCTCTATCATTCTCTCTCTCTATCATTCTCTCTCTCTATCATTCTCTTTCTTCATCATTCGCTTTCTCTATCATTCTCTCTCTCTCTCTATCATTCTCTCTCTCTCTCTATTATTCTCTCTCACTATCATTCTCTCTCTATCATTCTCTCTCTCCATCATTTTCTCTTTCTTTATCATTCTCTCTCTCTCTATTATTCTCTCTCTCTATTATTCTCTCTCTCTATTATTCTCTCTCTCTATCATTCTCTCTTTCTATCATTCTCTCTCTATCATTCTCTGTCTCTATCATTATCTCTCTCTATCATTCTCTCTCCATCATTCTCTCTCTCTCTATCATTTTCTCTCTATCACTCTCTCTTTCTATCATTCTCTCTCTCCATCACTTTCTCTTTCTCTATCATTCTGTCTGTCCATCATTCTCTCTCTCTATCATTCTCTCGCTCCGTCATTCTCTCTCACTATCATTCTCTCTCACTATCATTCTCTCTCTATCATTCTCTCTCTCTATCATTTTCTCTCTATCATTCTCTCTTTCTATCATTCTCTCTCTATCATTCGCTCTCTATCATTCTCTCTCTCTATCATTCTCTCTCTCTATCATTCTCTCTCTCTATCATTCTCTCCCTCTATCATTCTCTCTCTATCATTTCCTGTCTCTATCATTTTCTCTCTCTATCATTCTCTGTCTCCATCATTCTCTCTCTCCATCATTCTCTCTCTCTATCATTTTCTCTCTCTCTCTCTCTCTCTCTCTCTCTCTCTCTCTCTCTCTCTCTCTCTCTCTCTATCATTCTCTCTCCCCATCATTTTCTCTCTCTATCATTCTCTCTCTCTCTATCATTCTCTCTTTCTATCATTCTCTCTCTATCATTCGCTCTCTATCATTCTCTCTCTCTATCATTCTCTCTCTCTATCATTCTCTCTCTCTAGCATTCTCTCTCTAGCATTCTCTCTCTATCATTCTCTCTCTCTACCATTCTCTGTCTATCATTCTCTCTCTCCACCATTTTCTTTTTCTCTGTCATTCTCTCTGTCCATCATTCTCTCTCTCTATCATTCTCTGTCTATCATTATCTCTCTCTATCATTCTCTCTCTATCATTCCCTCTCTCTATCATTCTCTCTCTATCATTCTCTCTCTCTATCATTCTCTCTCTCTATCATTCTCTCTCTATCATTCTCTCTCTTTATCATTCTCTCTCTCTATCATTCTCTCTCTATCATTCTCTCTCTATATCATTCTCTCTCTATCATTGTCTCTCTCTATCATTCTCTCTCGCTATCATTTTCTCTCTCCATCATTCTCTGTCTCCATCATTCTCTTTCTCTATCATTCTCTCTCTCTCTCTCTCTCTCGCTCTCTCTCTCTGTCTATCATTCTCTCTCTCCATCATTTTCTCTCTCCATCATTCTCTCTCTCTATCATTCTCTTTCTGCATCATTCTCTTTCTCTATCATTCTCTCTCTCTCTATCATTCTCTCTTTCTATCATTCTCTCTCTATCATTCTCTCTCTATCATTCTCTCTCTCTATCATTCTCTCTCTCTATCATTCTCTCTCTCTATCATTCTCTCTCTCTATCATTCTCTCTCTCTATCATTCTCTGTCTATCATTCTCTCTCTATCATTCTCTGTCTTTATCATTTTCTCTCTCTATCATTTTCTCTCTATCGTTCTCTCTCTATCATTCCCTCTCTCTATCATTTTCTCTCTATCATTCTCTCTCTCTATCATTTTCTCTCTATCATTCTCTCTCTCTATCATTCTCTCTCACTATCATTCTCTCTCTCTATCATTCTCTCGCTATCATTCTCTCTATCATTCTCTCTCTCTCTATCATTCTCTTTCTCTATCATTCTCTCTCTCTATCATTCTCTCTCTCTATCATTCTCTCTCTCTATCATTCTCTGTCTCTAGCATTCTCTCTCTATCATTCTCTCTCTCTATCATTCTCTGTCTATCATTCTCTCTCTATCATTCTCTCTCTATATCATTCTCTCTCTCTCTCTCTCGCTCTCTCTCTCTCTCTATCATTCTCTCTCTCCATCATTTTCTCTCTCCATCATTCTCTCTCTCTATCATTCTCTTTCTGCATCATTCTCTTTCTCTATCATTCTGTCTCTCTCTATCATTCTCTCTTTCTATCATTCTCTCTCTATCATTCTCTCTCTATCATTCTCTCTCTCTATCATTCTCTCTCTCTATCATTCTCTCTCTCTATCATTCTCTCTCTCTATCATTTTCTCTCTCTATCATTCTCTCTCTCCATCATTCTCTCTCTCTATCATTTTCTCTCTCCATCATTCTCTTTCTCCATTATTCTCTTCCTCTATCATTCTCTCTTACTATCATTCGCTCTGTCCATCATTCTCTCTCTCTATCATTCTCTCTCTCTATCATTCTCTCTCTCTATCATTCTCTCTCTATCATTCTCTCTCTATATCATTCTCTCTCTATCATTGTCTCTCTCTATCATTCTCTCTCTCTATCATTTTCTCTCTCCATCATTCTCTGTCTCCATCATTCTCTTTCTCTATCATTCTCTCTCTCTCTCTCTCTCTCGCTCTCTCTCTCTCTCTATCATTCTCTCTCTCCATCATTTTCTCTCTCCATCATTCTCTCTCTCTATCATTCTCTTTCTCCATTATTCTCTTCCTCTATCATTCTCTCGCTCTCTATCATTCTCTCTTACTATCATTCGCTCTGTCCATCATTCTCTCTCTCTATCGTTCACTCTCTCTATCATTCTCTCGCTCCGTCATTCTCTCTCACTATCATTCTCTCTCTCCATCATTCTCTCTCACTATCATTCTCTCTCTATCATTCTCTCTCACTATCATTCTCTCTGTCCAACATTCTATCTCTCTATAATTCTCTCTCTATCATTCTCTCTGTCCATCGTTCTCTCTCTCTATCATTCTATGTCTAGCATTATCTCTCTCTATCATTCCCTCTCTCTATCATTTTCTCTCTATCATTCTCTCTTTCTATCATTCTCTCTCTATCATTCGCTCCCTATCATTCTCTCTCTCTATCATTCTCTCTCTCTATCATTCTCTCTCTATCATTCTCTGTCTCTATCATTCTCTGTCTATCATTCTGTCTCTCTATCATTTTCTCTCTATCATTCTCTCTCTATCATTCTCTCTCTCTATCATTCTCTCTCTCTATCATTCTCTTTCTTCATCATTCGCTTTCTCTATCATTCTCTCTCTCTCTCTATCATTCTCTCTCTCTCTCTATCATTCTCTCTCACTATCATTCTCTCTCTATCATTCTCTCTCTCCATCATTTTCTCTTTCTTTATCATTCTCTCTCTCTCTATTATTCTCTCTCTCTATTATTCTCTCTCTCTATCATTCTCTCTTTCTATCATTCTCTCTCTATCATTCTCTCTTTCTATCATTCTCTCTCTATCATTCTCTCTCTCTATCATTCTCTGTCTATCATTCTCTCTCTATCATTCTCTCTCTCCATCATTGTCTCTCTCTATCATTTTCTCTCTATCGTTCTCTCTCTATCATTCCCTCTCTCTATCATTTTCTCTCTATCATTCTCTCTCTCTATCATTTTCTCTCTATCATTCTCTCTCTCTATCATTCTTTCTTACTATCATTCTCTCTCTCTATCATTCTCTCGCTATCATTCTCTCTATCATTCTCTCTCTCTCTATCATTCTCTTTCTCTATCATCCTCTCTCTCTATCATTCTCTCTCTCTATCATTCCCTCTCTCTATCATTTTCTCTCTATCATTCTCTCTCTCTATCATTCTCTCTCTCTATCATGCCCTTCCTCTATCATTCTCTCTCTCTAGCATTCTCTCTCTATCATTCTCTCTCTCTATCATTCTCTGTCTATCATTCTCTGTCTATCATTCTCTCTCTCTATCATTTTCTCTCTCTATCATTTTCTCTCTATCGTTCTATCTCTATCATTCCCTCTCTCTATCATTTTCTCTCTATCATTCTCTCTCTCTATCATTCCCTCTCTCCATCATTCTCTCTCTATCATTCTCTTGCTATCATTCTCTCCATCATTCTCTCTCTCTCTCTCTATCATTCTCTTTCTCTATCATTCTCTCCCTCTATCATTCTCTCTCTATCATTCTCTGTCTCTATCATTATCTCTCTCTATCATTCTCTCTCCATCATTCTCTCTCTCTCTATCATTTTCTCTCTATCACTCTCTCTTTCTATCATTCTCTCTCTCCATCATTTTCTCTTTCTCTATCATTCTGTCTGTCCATCATTCTCTCTCTCTATCATTCTCTGTCTATCATTATCTCTCTCTATCATTCTCTCTCTATCATTCCCTCTCTCTATCATTCTCTCTCTATCATTCTCTCTCTCTATCATTCTCTCGCTCCGTCATTCTCTCTCACTATCATTCTCTCTCACTATCATTCTCTCTCACTATCATTCTCTCTCTATCATTCTCTCTCTCTATCATTTTCTCTCTATCATTCTCTCTTTCTATCATTCTCTCTCTATCATTCGCTCTCTATCATTCTCTCTCTCTATCATTCTCTCTCTCTATCATTCTCTCCCTCTATCATTCTCTCTCTATCATTTCCTGTCGCTATCATTTTCTCTCTCTATCATTCTCTGTCTCCATCATTCTCTCTCTCCATCATTCTCTCTCTCTATCATTTTCTCTCTCTCTCTCTCTCTCTTTCTATCATTCTCTCTCTATCATTATCTCTCTCTATCATTCTCTCTCTATCATTCCCTCTCTCTATCATTCTCTCTCTATCATTTTCTCTCTCTCTCTCTCTCTCTCTCTCTCTCTCTATCATTCTCTCTCCCTATCATTTTCTCTCTCTATCATTCTCTCTCTCTCTGTCATTCTCTCTCTCTATCATTCTCTCTCTATCATTCTCTCTCTATCATTCTCTCTCTCTATCATTCTCTCTCTCTATCATTCTCTCTCTATCATTCTCTCTCTATATCATTCTCTCTCTATCATTGTCTCTCTCTATCATTCTCTCTTTCTATCATTTTCTCTCTCCATCATTCTCTGTCTCCATCATTCTCTTTCTCTATCATTCTCTCTCTCTCTCTCTCTCTCGCTCTCTCTCTCTCTCTATCATTCTCTCTCTCCATCATTTTCTCTCTCCATCATTCTCTCTCTCTATCATTCTCTTTCTGCATCATTCTCTTTCTCTATCATTCTGTCTCTCTCTATCATTCTCTCTTTCTATCATTCTCTCTCTATCATTCTCTCTCTATCATTCTCTCTCTCTATCATTCTCTCTCTCTATCATTCTCTCTCTCTATCATTCTCTCTCTCTATCATTTTCTCTCTCTATCATTCTCTCTCTCCATCATTCTCTCTCTCTATCATTTTCTCTCTCCATCATTCTCTTTCTCCATTATTCTCTTCCTCTATCATTCTCTCTTACTATCATTCGCTCTGTCCATCATTCTCTCTCTCTATCATTCACTCTCTCTATCATTCTCTCGCTCCGTCATTCTCTCTCACTATCATTCTCTCTCTCTATCATTCTCTCTCACTATCATTCTCTCTCTATCATTCTCTCTCACTATCATTCTCCCTGTCCATCATTCTATCTCTCTATAATTCTCTCTCTATCATTCTCTCTGTTCATCGTTCTCTCTCTCTATCATTCTATGTCTATCATTATCTCTCTCTATCATTCCCTCTCTCTATCATTTTCTCTCTATCATTCTCTCTTTCTATCATTCTCTCTCTATCATTCGCTCCCTATCATTCTCTCTCTCTATCATTCTCTCTCTCTATCATTCTCTCTCTATCATTCTCTGTCTCTATCATTCTCTGTCTATCATTCTGTCTCTCTATCATTTTCTCTCTATCATTCTCTCTCTATCATTCTCTCTCTCTATCATTCTCTCTCTCTATCATTCTCTCTCTATCATTCTCTCTCTCTATCATTTTCTCTCTCTATCATTCTCGCTCTCTCTCTCTCTCTCTCTCTCTCTATCATTCTCTCTCCCCATCATTTTCTCTCTCCATCATTCTCTCTCTCCATTATTCTCTCTTTATCATTCTCTCTCTCTATCATTCTCTCTCTCTATCATTCTCTCTCTCTATCATTCTCTCTCTCTATCATTCTCTTTCTTCATCATTCGCTTTCTCTATCATTCTCTCTCTCTCTCTATCATTCTCTCTCTCTCTCTATTATTCTCTCTCACTATCATTCTCTCTCTATCATTCTCTCTCTCCATCATTTTCTCTTTCTTTATCATTCTCTCTCTCTCTATTATTCTCTCTCTCTATTATTCTCTCTCTCTATTATTCTCTCTCTCTATCATTCTCTCTTTCTATCATTCTCTCTCTATCATTCTCTGTCTCTATCATTATCTCTCTCTATCATTCTCTTTCCATCATTCTCTCTCTCTCTATCATTTTCTCTCTATCACTCTCTCTTTCTATCATTCTCTCTCTCCATCATTTTCTCTTTCTCTATCATTCTGTCTGTCCATCATTCTCTCTCTCTATCATTCTCTCGCTCCGTCATTCTCTCTCACTATCATTCTCTCTCACTATCATTCTCTCTCACTATCATTCTCTCTCTATCATTCTCTCTCTCTATCATTTTCTCTCTATCATTCTCTCTTTCTATCATTCTCTCTCTATCATTCGCTCTCTATCATTCTCTCTCTCTATCATTCTCTCTCTCTATCATTCTCTCTCTCTATCATTCTCTCCCTCTATCATTCTCTCTCTATCATTTCCTGTCTCTATCATTTTCTCTCTCTATCATTCTCTGTCTCCATCATTCTCTCTCTCCATCATTCTCTCTCTCTATCATTTTCTCTCTCTCTCTCTCTCTCTCTCTCTCTCTCTCTCTCTCTCTCTCTCTCTCTATCATTCTCTCTCCCCATCATTTTCTCTCTCTATCATTCTCTCTCTCTCTATCATTCTCTCTTTCTATCATTCTCTCTCTATCATTCGCTCTCTATCATTCTCTCTCTCTATCATTCTCTCTCTCTATCATTCTCTCTTTCTATCATTCTCTCTCTATCATTCTCTCTCTCTAGCATTCTCTCTCTAGCATTCTCTCTCTATCATTCTCTCTCTCTACCATTCTCTGTCTATCATTCTCTCTCTCCATCATTTTCTTTTTCTCTGTCATTCTCTCTGTCCATCATTCTCTCTCTCTATCATTCTCTGTCTATCATTATCTCTCTCTATCATTCTCTCTCTATCATTCCCTCTCTCTATCATTCTCTCTCTATCATTCTCTCTCTCTATCATTCTCTCTCTCTATCATTCTCTCTCTATCATTCTCTCTCTATCATTCTCTCTCTTTATCATTCTCTCTCTCTATCATTCTCTCTCTATCATTCTCTCTCTATATCATTCTCTCTCTATCATTGTCTCTCTCTATCATTCTCTCTCGCTATCATTTTCTCTCTATATCATTCTCTCTCTATCATTGTCTCTCTCTATCATTCTCTCTCGCTATCATTTTCTCTCTCGCTCTCTCTCTCTCTCTATCATTCTCTCTCTCCATCATTTTCTCTCTCCATCATTCTCTCTCTCTATCATTCTCTTTCTGCATCATTCTCTTTCTCTATCATTCTCTCTCTCTCTATCATTCTCTCTTTCTATCATTCTCTCTCTATCATTCTCTCTCTATCATTCTCTCTCTCTATCATTCTCTCTCTCTATCATTCTCTCTCTCTATCATTCTCTCTCTCTATCATTCTCTCTCTCTATCATTCTCTGTCTATCATTCTCTCTCTATCATTCTCTGTCTTTATCATTTTCTCTCTCTATCATTTTCTCTCTATCGTTCTCTCTCTATCATTCCCTCTCTCTATCATTTTCTCTCTATCATTCTCTCTCTCTATCATTTTCTCTCTATCATTCTCTCTCTCTATCATTCTCTCTCACTATCATTCTCTCTCTCTATCATTCTCTCGCTATCATTCTCTCTATCATTCTCTCTCTCTCTATCATTCTCTTTCTCTATCATTCTCTCTCTCTATCATTCTCTCTCTCTATCATTCTCTCTCTCTAGCATTCTCTCTCTATCATTCTCTCTCTCTATCATTCTCTGTCTATCATTCTCTCTCTATCATTCTCTCTCTCTATCATTTTCTCTAACTATCATTTTCTATCTATCGTTCTCTCTCTATCATTCCCTCTCTCTATCATTTTATCTCTATCATTCTCTCTTTCTATCATTCTCTCTCTCCATCATTCTCTCTCTATCATTCTCTCGCTATCATTCTCTCTATCATTCTCTCTCTCTCTCTATCATTCTCTGTCTCTATCATTATCTCTCTCTATCATTCTCTCTCCATCATTCTCTCTCTATCATTCTCTCTTTCTATCATTCTCTCTCTCTATCATTCTCTCTCTCTATCATTCTCTCTCTATCATTATCTCTCTCTATCATTCTCTCTCTATCATTCCCTCTCTCTATCATTCTCTCTCTATCATTCTCTCTCTCTATCATTCTCTCGCTCCGTCATTCTCTCTCACTATCATTCTCTCTCTCTATCATTCTCTCTCACTATCATTCTCTCTCTATCATTCTCTCTCTCTATCATTTTCTCTCTATCATTCTGTCTTTCTATCATTCTCTCTCTATCATTCGCTCTCTATCATTCTCTCTCTCTATCATTCTCTCTCTCTATCATTCTCTCCCTCTATCATTCTCTCTCTATCATTTCCTGTCGCTATCATTTTCTCTCTCTATCATTCTCTGTCTCCATCATTCTCTCTCTCTATCATTCTCTCTCTATCATTTTCTCTCTCTCTCTCTCTCTCTCTCTCTCTCTCTCTCTCTCTCTCTCTCTATCATTCTCTCTCCCTATCATTTTCTCTCTCTATCATTCTCTCTCTCTCTGTCATTCTCTCTCTCTATCATTCTCTCTCTATCATTCTCTCTCTCTATCATTCTCTCTCTCTATCATTCTCTCTCTATCATTCTCTCTCTCTATCATTCTCTCTCTATCATTCTCTCTCTATATCATTCTCTCTCTATCATTGTCTCTCTCTATCATTCTCTTTCTCTATCATTCTCTCTCTCTCTCTCTCGCTCTCTCTCTCTCTCTATCATTCTCTCTCTCCATCATTTTCTCTCTCCATCATTCTCTCTCTCTATCATTCTCTTTCTGCATCATTCTCTTTCTCTATCATTCTGTCTCTCTCTATCATTCTCTCTTTCTATCATTCTCTCTCTATCATTCTCTCTCTATCATTCTCTCTCTCTATCATTCTCTCTCTCTATCATTCTCTCTCTCTATCATTCTCTCTCTCTATCATTTTCTCTCTCTATCATTCTCTCTCTCCATCATTCTCTCTCTCTATCATTTTCTCTCTCCATCATTCTCTTTCTCCATTATTCTCTTCCTCTATCATTCTCTCTTACTATCATTCGCTCTGTCCATCATTCTCTCTCTCTATCATTCTCTCTCTCTATCATTCTCTCTCTCTATCATTCTCTCTCTATCATTCTCTCTCTATATCATTCTCTCTCTATCATTGTCTCTCTCTATCATTCTCTCTCTCTATCATTTTCTCTCTCCATCATTCTCTGTCTCCATCATTCTCTTTCTCTATCATTCTCTCTCTCTCTCTCTCTCTCGCTCTCTCTCTCTCTCTATCATTCTCTCTCTCCATCATTTTCTCTCTCCATCATTCTCTCTCTCTATCATTCTCTTTCTCCATTATTCTCTTCCTCTATCATTCTCTCGCTCTCTATCATTCTCTCTTACTATCATTCGCTCTGTCCATCATTCTCTCTCTCTATCGTTCACTCTCTCTATCATTCTCTCGCTCCGTCATTCTCTCTCACTATCATTCTCTCTCTCCATCATTCTCTCTCACTATCATTCTCTCTCTATCATTCTCTCTCACTATCATTCTCTCTGTCCAACATTCTATCTCTCTATAATTCTCTCTCTATCATTCTCTCTGTCCATCGTTCTCTCTCTCTATCATTCTATGTCTAGCATTATCTCTCTCTATCATTCCCTCTCTCTATCATTTTCTCTCTATCATTCTCTCTTTCTATCATTCTCTCTCTATCATTCGCTCCCTATCATTCTCTCTCTCTATCATTCTCTCTCTCTATCATTCTCTCTCTATCATTCTCTGTCTCTATCATTCTCTGTCTATCATTCTGTCTCTCTATCATTTTCTCTCTATCATTCTCTCTCTATCATTCTCTCTCTCTATCATTCTCTCTCTCTATCATTCTCTTTCTTCATCATTCGCTTTCTCTATCATTCTCTCTCTCTCTCTATCATTCTCTCTCTCTCTCTATCATTCTCTCTCACTATCATTCTCTCTCTATCATTCTCTCTCTCCATCATTTTCTCTTTCTTTATCATTCTCTCTCTCTCTATTATTCTCTCTCTCTATTATTCTCTCTCTCTATCATTCTCTCTTTCTATCATTCTCTCTCTATCATTCTCTCTTTCTATCATTCTCTCTCTATCATTCTCTCTCTCTATCATTCTCTGTCTATCATTCTCTCTCTATCATTCTCTCTCTCCATCATTGTCTCTCTCTATCATTTTCTCTCTATCGTTCTCTCTCTATCATTCCCTCTCTCTATCATTTTCTCTCTATCATTCTCTCTCTCTATCATTTTCTCTCTATCATTCTCTCTCTCTATCATTCTTTCTTACTATCATTCTCTCTCTCTATCATTCTCTCGCTATCATTCTCTCTATCATTCTCTCTCTCTCTATCATTCTCTTTCTCTATCATCCTCTCTCTCTATCATTCTCTCTCTCTATCATTCCCTCTCTCTATCATTTTCTCTCTATCATTCTCTCTCTCTATCATTCTCTCTCTCTAGCATTCTCTCTCTATCATTCTCTCTCTCTATCATTCTCTGTCTATCATTCTCTGTCTATCATTCTCTCTCTCTATCATTTTCTCTCTCTATCATTTTCTCTCTATCGTTCTCTCTCTATCATTTTCTCTCTATCGTTCTATCTCTATCATTCCCTCTCTCTATCATTTTCTCTCTATCATTCTCTCTCTCTATCATTCTCTCTCTCCATCATTCTCTCTCTATCATTCTCTTGCTATCATTCTCTCCATCATTCTCTCTCTCTCTCTCTATCATTCTCTTTCTCTATCATTCTCTCCCTCTATCATTCTCTCTCTATCATTCTCTGTCTCTATCATTATCTCTCTCTATCATTCTCTCTCCATCATTCTCTCTCTCTCTATCATTTTCTCTCTATCACTCTCTCTTTCTATCATTCTCTCTCTCCATCATTTTCTCTTTCTCTATCCTTCTGTCTGTCCATCATTCTCTCTCTCTATCATTCTCTGTCTATCATTATCTCTCTCTATCATTCTCTCTCTATCATTCCCTCTCTCTATCATTCTCTCTCTATCATTCTCTCTCTCTATCATTCTCTCGCTCCGTCATTCTCTCTCACTATCATTCTCTCTCACTATCATTCTCTCTCACTATCATTCTCTCTCTATCATTCTCTCTCTCTATCATTTTCTCTCTATCATTCTCTCTTTCTATCATTCTCTCTCTATCATTCGCTCTCTATCATTCTCTCTCTCTATCATTCTCTCTCTCTATCATTCTCTCTCTCTATCATTCTCTCCCTCTATCATTCTCTCTCTATCATTTCCTGTCTCTATCATTTTCTCTCTCTATCATTCTCTGTCTCCATCATTCTCTCTCTCCATCATTCTCTCTCTCTATCATTTTCTCTCTCTCTCTCTCTCTCTCTCTCTCTCTCTCTCTCTCTCTCTCTCTCTCTCTCTCTCTCTCTCTCTCTCTCTCTCTCTCTCTCTCTCTCTCTCTCTCTATCATTCTCTCTCCCCATCATTTTCTCTCTCTATCATTCTCTCTCTCTCTATCATTCTCTCTTTCTATCATTCTCTCTCTATCTTTCGCTCTCTATCATTCTCTCTCTCTATCATTCTCTCTCTCTATCATTCTCTCTTTCTATCATTCTCTCTCTATCATTCTCTCTCTCTAGCATTCTCTCTCTAGCATTCTCTCTCTATCATTCTCTCTCTCTACCATTCTCTGTCTATCATTCTCTCTCTCCATCATTTTCTTTTTCTCTATCATTCTCTCTGTCCATCATTCTCTCTCTCTATCATTCTCTGTCTATCATTATCTCTCTCTATCATTCTCTCTCTATCATTCCCTCTCTCTATCATTCTCTCTCTATCATTCTCTCTCTCTATCATTCTCTCTCTCTATCATTCTCTCTCTATCATTCTCTCTCTTTATCATTCTCTCTCTCCATCATTCTCTCTCTATCATTCTCTCGCTATCATTCTCTCTATCATTCTCTCTCTCTCTCTATCATTCTCTGTCTCTATCATTATCTCTCTCTATCATTCTCTCTCCATCATTCTCTCTCTATCATTCTCTCTTTCTATCATTCTCTCTCTCTATCATTCTCTCTCTCTATCATTCTCTCTCTATCATTATCTCTCTCTATCATTCTCTCTCTATCATTCCCTCTCTCTATCATTCTCTCTCTATCATTCTCTCTCTCTATCATTCTCTCGCTCCGTCATTCTCTCTCACTATCATTCTCTCTCTCTATCATTCTCTCTCACTATCATTCTCTCTCTATCATTCTCTCTCTCTATCATTTTCTCTCTATCATTCTGTCTTTCTATCATTCTCTCTCTATCATTCGCTCTCTATCATTCTCTCTCTCTATCATTCTCTCTCTCTATCATTCTCTCCCTCTATCATTCTCTCTCTATCATTTCCTGTCGCTATCATTTTCTCTCTCTATCATTCTCTGTCTCCATCATTCTCTCTCTCTATCATTCTCTCTCTATCATTTTCTCTCTCTCTCTCTCTCTCTCTCTCTCTCTCTCTCTCTCTCTCTCTATCATTCTCTCTCCCTATCATTTTCTCTCTCTATCATTCTCTCTCTCTCTGTCATTCTCTCTCTCTATCATTCTCTCTCTATCATTCTCTCTCTCTATCATTCTCTCTCTCTATCATTCTCTCTCTATCATTCTCTCTCTCTATCATTCTCTCTCTATCATTCTCTCTCTATATCATTCTCTCTCTATCATTGTCTCTCTCTATCATTCTCTTTCTCTATCATTCTCTCTCTCTCTCTCTCTCTCGCTCTCTCTCTCTCTCTATCATTCTCTCTCTCCATCATTTTCTCTCTCCATCATTCTCTCTCTCTATCATTCTCTTTCTGCATCATTCTCTTTCTCTATCATTCTGTCTCTCTCTATCATTCTCTCTTTCTATCATTCTCTCTCTATCATTCTCTCTCTATCATTCTCTCTCTCTATCATTCTCTCTCTCTATCATTCTCTCTCTCTATCATTCTCTCTCTCTATCATTTTCTCTCTCTATCATTCTCTCTCTCCATCATTCTCTCTCTCTATCATTTTCTCTCTCCATCATTCTCTTTCTCCATTATTCTCTTCCTCTATCATTCTCTCTTACTATCATTCGCTCTGTCCATCATTCTCTCTCTCTATCATTCTCTCTCTCTATCATTCTCTCTCTCTATCATTCTCTCTCTATCATTCTCTCTCTATATCATTCTCTCTCTATCATTGTCTCTCTCTATCATTCTCTCTCTCTATCATTTTCTCTCTCCATCATTCTCTGTCTCCATCATTCTCTTTCTCTATCATTCTCTCTCTCTCTCTCTCTCTCGCTCTCTCTCTCTCTCTATCATTCTCTCTCTCCATCATTTTCTCTCTCCATCATTCTCTCTCTCTATCATTCTCTTTCTCCATTATTCTCTTCCTCTATCATTCTCTCGCTCTCTATCATTCTCTCTTACTATCATTCGCTCTGTCCATCATTCTCTATCTCTATCGTTCACTCTCTCTATCATTCTCTCGCTCCGTCATTCTCTCTCACTATCATTCTCTCTCTCCATCATTCTCTCTCACTATCATTCTCTCTCTATCATTCTCTCTCACTATCATTCTCTCTGTCCAACATTCTATCTCTCTATAATTCTCTCTCTATCATTCTCTCTCTCTATCATTCTCTCTCTCTATCATTCTCTCTCTATCATTCTCTCTCTATATCATTCTCTCTCTATCATTGTCTCTCTCTATCATTCTCTCTCTCTATCATTTTCTCTCTCCATCATTCTCTGTCTCCATCATTCTCTTTCTCTATCATTCTCTCTCTCTCTCTCTCTCTCGCTCTCTCTCTCTCTCTATCATTCTCTCTCTCAATCATTTTCTCTCTCCATCATTCTCTCTCTCTATCATTCTCTTTCTGCATCATTCTCTTTCTCTATCATTCTGTCTCTCTCTATCATTCTCTCTTTCTATCATTCTCTCTCTATCATTCTCTCTCTATCATTCTCTCTCTCTATCATTCTCTCTCTCTATCATTCTCTCTCTCTATCATTCTCTCTCTCTATCATTTTCTCTCTCTATCATTCTCTCTCTCCATCATTCTCTCTCTCTATCATTTTCTCTCTCCATCATTCTCTTCCTCTATCATTCTCTCTTACTATCATTCTCTCTTTCTATCATTCTCTCTCTATCATTCTCTCTCTCTATCATTCTCTGTCTATCATTCTCTCTCTATCATTCTCTCTCTCCATCATTGTCTCTCTCTATCATTTTCTCTCTATCGTTCTCTCTCTATCATTCCCTCTCTCTATCATTTTCTCTCTATCATTCTCTCTCTCTATCATTTTCTCTCTATCATTCTCTCTCTCTATCATTCTTTCTTACTATCATTCTCTCTCTCTATCATTCTCTCGCTATCATTCTCTCTATCATTCTCTCTCTCTCTATCATTCTCTTTCTCTATCATTCTCTCTCTCTATCATTCTCTCTCTCTATCATTCCCTCTCTCTATCATTTTCTCTCTATCATTCTCTCTCTCTATCATTCTCTCTCTCTATCATGCCCTTCCTCTATCATTCTCTCTCTCTAGCATTCTCTCTCTATCATTCTCTCTCTCTATCATTCTCTGTCTATCATTCTCTGTCTATCATTCTCTCTCTCTATCATTTTCTCTCTCTATCATTTTCTCTCTATCGTTCTATCTCTATCATTCCCTCTCTCTATCATTTTCTCTCTATCATTCTCTCTCTCTATCATTCTCTCTCTCCATCATTGTCTCTCTATCATTCTCTTGCTATCATTCTCTCCATCATTCTCTCTCTCTCTCTCTATCATTCTCTTTCTCTATCATTCTCTCCCTCTATCATTCTCTCTCTATCATTCTCTGTCTCTATCATTATCTCTCTCTATCATTCTCTCTCCATCATTCTCTCTCTCTCTATCATTTTCTCTCTATCACTCTCTCTTTCTATCATTCTCTCTCTCCATCATTTTCTCTTTCTCTATCATTCTGTCTGTCCATCATTCTCTCTCTCTATCATTCTCTGTCTATCATTATCTCTCTCTATCATTCTCTCTCTATCATTCCCTCTCTCTATCATTCTCTCTCTATCATTCTCTCTCTCTATCATTCTCTCGCTCCGTCATTCTCTCTCACTATCATTCTCTCTCACTATCATTCTCTCTCACTATCATTCTCTCTCTATCATTCTCTCTCTCTATCATTCGCTCTCTATCATTCTCTCTCTCTATCATTCTCTCTCTCTATCATTCTCTCTCTCTATCATTCTCTCCCTCTATCATTCTCTCTCTATCATTTCCTGTCTCTATCATTTTCTCTCTCTATCATTCTCTGTCTCCATCATTCTCTCTCTCCATCATTCTCTCTCTCCATCATTTTCTCTCTCTCTCTCTCTCTCTCTCTCTCTCTCTCTCTCTCTCTCTCTCTCTCTCTCTCTCTCTCTCTCTCTCTCTCTCTCTATCATTCTCTCTCCCCATCATTTTCTCTCTCTATCATTCTCTCTCTCTCTATCATTCTCTCTTTCTATCATTCTCTCTCTATCATTCGCTCTCTATCATTCTCTCTCTCTATCATTCTCTCTCTCTATCATTCTCTCCTTCTATCATTCTCTCTCTATCATTCTCTCTCTCTAGCATTCTCTCTCTAGCATTCTCTCTCTATCATTCTCTCTCTCTACCATTCTCTGTCTATCATTCTCTCTCTCCATCATTTTCTTTTTCTCTATCATTCTCTCTGTCCATCATTCTCTCTCTCTATCATTCTCTGTCTATCATTATCTCTCTCTATCATTTTCTCTCTATCATTCCCTCTCTCTATCATTCTCTCTCTATCATTCTCTCTCTCTATCATTCTCTCTCTCTATCATTCTCTCTCTATCATTCTCTCTCTTTATCATTCTCTCTCTCTATCATTCTCTCTCTATCATTCTCTCTCTATATCATTCTCTCTCTATCATTGTCTCTCTCTATCATTCTCTCTCTCTATCATTTTCTCTCTCCATCATTCTCTGTCTCCATCATTCTCTTTCTCTATTATTCTCTCTCTCTCTCTCTCTCTCGCTCTCTCTCTCTCTCTATCATTCTCTCTCTCCATCATTTTCTCTCTCCATCATTCTCTCTCTCTATCATTCTCTTTCTGCATCATTCTCTCTCTATCATTCTCTCTCTCTATCATTCTCTCTCTCTATCATTCTCTCTCTCTATCATTCTCTCTCTCTATCATTTTCTCTCTCTATCATTCTCTCTCTCCATCATTCTCTCTCTCTATCATTTTCTCTCTCCATCATTCTCTTTCTCCATTATTCTCTTCCTCTATCATTCTCTCTTACTATCATTCGCTCTGTCCATCATTCTCTCTCTCTATCATTCTCTCTCTCTATCATTCTCTCTCTCTATCATTCTCTCTCTATCATTCTCTCTCTATATCATTCTCTCTCTATCATTGTCTCTCTCTATCATTCTCTCTCTCTATCATTTTCTCTCTCCATCATTCTCTGTCTCCATCATTCTCTTTCTCTATCATTCTCTCTCTCTCTCTCTCTCTCGCTCTCTCTCTCTCTCTATCATTCTCTCTCTCCATCATTTTCTCTCTCCATCATTCTCTCTCTCTATCATTCTCTTTCTCCATTATTCTCTTCCTCTATCATTCTCTCTCTCTCTATCATTCTCTCTTACTATCATTCGCTCTGTCCATCATTCTCTCTCTCTATCGTTCACTCTCTCTATCATTCTCTCGCTCCGTCATTCTCTCTCACTATCATTCTCTCTCTCCATCATTCTCTCTCACTATCATTCTCTCTCTATCATTCTCTCTCACTATCATTCTCTCTGTCCAACATTCTATCTCTCTATAATTCTCTCTCTATCATTCTCTCTGTCCATCGTTCTCTCTCTCTATCATTCTATGTCTAGCATTATCTCTCTCTATCATTCCCTCTCTCTATCATTTTCTCTCTATCATTCTCTCTTTCTATCATTCTCTCTCTATCATTCGCTCCCTATCATTCTCTCTCTCTATCATTCTCTCTCTCTATCATTCTCTCTCTATCATTCTCTGTCTATCATTCTGTCTCTCTATCATTTTCTCTCTATCATTCTCTCTCTATCATTCTCTCTCTCTATCATTCTCTCTCTCTATCATTCTCTTTCTTCATCATTCGCTTTCTCTATCATTCTCTCTCTCTCTCTATCATTCTCTCTCTCTCTCTATCATTCTCTCTCACTATCATTCTCTCTCTATCATTCTCTCTCTCCATCATTTTCTCTTTCTTTATCATTCTCTCTCTCTCTATTATTCTCTCTCTCTATTATTCTCTTTCTCCATTATTCTCTTCCTCTATCATTCTCTCTTACTATCATTCTCTCTTTCTATCATTCTCTCTCTATCATTCTCTCTCTCTATCATTCTCTGTCTATCATTCTCTCTCTATCATTCTCTCTCTCCATCATTGTCTCTCTCTATCATTTTCTCTCTATCGTTCTCTCTCTATCATTCCCTCTCTCTATCATTTTCTCTCTATCATTCTCTCTCTCTATCATTTTCTCTCTATCATTCTCTCTCTCTATCATTCTTTCTTACTATCATTCTCTCTCTCTATCATTCTCTCGCTATCATTCTCTCTATCATTCTCTCTCTCTCTATCATTCTCTTTCTCTATCATTCTCTCTCTCTATCATTCTCTCTCTCTATCATTCCCTCTCTCTATCATTTTCTCTCTATCATTCTCTCTCTCTATCATTCTCTCTCTCTATCATGCCCTTCCTCTATCATTCTCTCTCTCTAGCATTCTCTCTCTATCATTCTCTCTCTCTATCATTCTCTGTCTATCATTCTCTGTCTATCATTCTCTCTCTCTATCATTTTCTCTCTCTATCATTTTCTCTCTATCGTTCTATCTCTATCATTCCCTCTCTCTATCATTTTCTCTCTATCATTCTCTCTCTCTATCATTCTCTCTCTCCATCATTGTCTCTCTATCATTCTCTTGCTATCATTCTCTCCATCATTCTCTCTCTCTCTCTCTATCATTCTCTTTCTCTATCATTCTCTCCCTCTATCATTCTCTCTCTATCATTCTCTGTCTCTATCATTATCTCTCTCTATCATTCTCTCTCCATCATTCTCTCTCTCTCTATCATTTTCTCTCTATCACTCTCTCTTTCTATCATTCTCTCTCTCCATCATTTTCTCTTTCTCTATCATTCTGTCTGTCCATCATTCTCTCTCTCTATCATTCTCTGTCTATCATTATCTCTCTCTATCATTCTCTCTCTATCATTCCCTCTCTCTATCATTCTCTCTCTATCATTCTCTCTCTCTATCATTCTCTCGCTCCGTCATTCTCTCTCACTATCATTCTCTCTCACTATCATTCTCTCTCACTATCATTCTCTCTCTATCATTCTCTCTCTCTATCATTTTCTCTCTATCATTCTCTCTTTCTATCATTCTCTCTCTATCATTCGCTCTCTATCATTCTCTCTCTCTATCATTCTCTCTCTCTATCATTCTCTCTCTCTATCATTCTCTCCCTCTATCATTCTCTCTCTATCATTTCCTGTCTCTATCATTTTCTCTCTCTATCATTCTCTGTCTCCATCATTCTCTCTCTCCATCATTCTCTCTCTCCATCATTTTCTCTCTCTCTCTCTCTCTCTCTCTCTCTCTCTCTCTCTCTCTCTCTCTCTCTCTCTCTCTCTCTCTCTCTCTCTCTCTCTCTCTCTCTCTATCATTCTCTCTCCCCATCATTTTCTCTCTCTATCATTCTCTCTCTCTCTATCATTCTCTCTTTCTATCATTCTCTCTCTATCATTCGCTCTCTATCATTCTCTCTCTCTATCATTCTCTCTCTCTATCATTCTCTCCTTCTATCATTCTCTCTCTATCATTCTCTCTCTCTAGCATTCTCTCTCTAGCATTCTCTCTCTATCATTCTCTCTCTCTACCATTCTCTGTCTATCATTCTCTCTCTCCATCATTTTCTTTTTCTCTATCATTCTCTCTGTCCATCATTCTCTCTCTCTATCATTCTCTGTCTATCATTATCTCTCTCTATCATTTTCTCTCTATCATTCCCTCTCTCTATCATTCTCTCTCTATCATTCTCTCTCTCTATCATTCTCTCTCTCTATCATTCTCTCTCTATCATTCTCTCTCTTTATCATTCTCTCTCTCTATCATTCTCTCTCTATCATTCTCTCTCTATATCATTCTCTCTCTATCATTGTCTCTCTCTATCATTCTCTCTCTCTATCATTTTCTCTCTCCATCATTCTCTGTCTCCATCATTCTCTTTCTCTATTATTCTCTCTCTCTCTCTCTCTCTCGCTCTCTCTCTCTCTCTATCATTCTCTCTCTCCATCATTTTCTCTCTCCATCATTCTCTCTCTCTATCATTCTCTTTCTGCATCATTCTCTCTCTATCATTCTCTCTCTCTATCATTCTCTCTCTCTATCATTCTCTCTCTCTATCATTCTCTCTCTCTATCATTTTCTCTCTCTATCATTCTCTCTCTCCATCATTCTCTCTCTCTATCATTTTCTCTCTCCATCATTCTCTTTCTCCATTATTCTCTTCCTCTATCATTCTCTCTTACTATCATTCGCTCTGTCCATCATTCTCTCTCTCTATCATTCTCTCTCTCTATCATTCTCTCTCTCTATCATTCTCTCTCTATCATTCTCTCTCTATATCATTCTCTCTCTATCATTGTCTCTCTCTATCATTCTCTCTCTCTATCATTTTCTCTCTCCATCATTCTCTGTCTCCATCATTCTCTTTCTCTATCATTCTCTCTCTCTCTCTCTCTCTCGCTCTCTCTCTCTCTCTATCATTCTCTCTCTCCATCATTTTCTCTCTCCATCATTCTCTCTCTCTATCATTCTCTTTCTCCATTATTCTCTTCCTCTATCATTCTCTCTCTCTCTATCATTCTCTCTTACTATCATTCGCTCTGTCCATCATTCTCTCTCTCTATCGTTCACTCTCTCTATCATTCTCTCGCTCCGTCATTCTCTCTCACTATCATTCTCTCTCTCCATCATTCTCTCTCACTATCATTCTCTCTCTATCATTCTCTCTCACTATCATTCTCTCTGTCCAACATTCTATCTCTCTATAATTCTCTCTCTATCATTCTCTCTGTCCATCGTTCTCTCTCTCTATCATTCTATGTCTAGCATTATCTCTCTCTATCATTTTCTCTCTATCATTCTCTCTTTCTATCATTCTCTCTCTATCATTCGCTCCCTATCATTCTCTCTCTCTATCATTCTCTCTCTCTATCATTCTCTCTCTATCATTCTCTGTCTCTATCATTCTCTGTCTATCATTCTGTCTCTCTATCATTTTCTCTCTATCATTCTCTCTCTATCATTCTCTCTCTCTATCATTCTCTCTCTCTATCATTCTCTTTCTTCATCATTCGCTTTCTCTATCATTCTCTCTCTCTCTCTATCATTCTCTCTCTCTCTCTATCATTCTCTCTCACTATCATTCTCTCTCTATCATTCTCTCTCTCCATCATTTTCTCTTTCTTTATCATTCTCTCTCTCTCTATTATTCTCTCTCTCTATTATTCTCTCTCTCTATCATTCTCTCTTTCTATCATTCTCTCTCTATCATTCTCTCTTTCTATCATTCTCTCTCTATCATTCTCTCTCTCTATCATTCTCTGTCTATCATTCTCTCTCTATCATTCTCTCTCTCCATCATTGTCTCTCTCTATCATTTTCTCTCTATCGTTCTCTCTCTATCATTCCCTCTCTCTATCATTTTCTCTCTATCATTCTCTCTCTCTATCATTTTCTCTCTATCATTCTCTCTCTCTATCATTCTTTCTTACTATCATTCTCTCTCTCTATCATTCTCTCGCTATCATTCTCTCTATCATTCTCTCTCTCTCTATCATTCTCTTTCTCTATCATCCTCTCTCTCTATCATTCTCTCTCTCTATCATTCCCTCTCTCTATCATTTTCTCTCTATCATTCTCTCTCTCTATCATTCTCTCTCTCTAGCATTCTCTCTCTATCATTCTCTCTCTCTATCATTCTCTGTCTATCATTCTCTGTCTATCATTCTCTCTCTCTATCATTTTCTCTCTCTATCATTTTCTCTCTATCGTTCTATCTCTATCATTCCCTCTCTCTATCATTTTCTCTCTATCATTCTCTCTCTCTATCATTCTCTCTCTCCATCATTCTCTCTCTATCATTCTCTTGCTATCATTCTCTCCATCATTCTCTCTCTCTCTCTCTATCATTCTCTTTCTCTATCATTCTCTCCCTCTATCATTCTCTCTCTATCATTCTCTGTCTCTATCATTATCTCTCTCTATCATTCTCTCTCCATCATTCTCTCTCTCTCTATCATTTTCTCTCTATCACTCTCTCTTTCTATCATTCTCTCTCTCCATCATTTTCTCTTTCTCTATCCTTCTGTCTGTCCATCATTCTCTCTCTCTATCATTCTCTGTCTATCATTATCTCTCTCTATCATTCTCTCTCTATCATTCCCTCTCTCTATCATTCTCTCTCTATCATTCTCTCTCTCTATCATTCTCTCGCTCCGTCATTCTCTCTCACTATCATTCTCTCTCACTATCATTCTCTCTCACTATCATTCTCTCTCTATCATTCTCTCTCTCTATCATTTTCTCTCTATCATTCTCTCTTTCTATCATTCTCTCTCTATCATTCGCTCTCTATCATTCTCTCTCTCTATCATTCTCTCTCTCTATCATTCTCTCTCTCTATCATTCTCTCCCTCTATCATTCTCTCTCTATCATTTCCTGTCTCTATCATTTTCTCTCTCTATCATTCTCTGTCTCCATCATTCTCTCTCTCCATCATTCTCTCTCTCTATCATTTTCTCTCTCTCTCTCTCTCTCTCTCTCTCTCTCTCTCTCTCTCTCTCTCTCTCTCTCTCTCTCTCTCTCTCTCTCTCTCTCTCTCTCTCTCTCTCTCTCTCTCTCTCTCTCTCTATCATTCTCTCTCCCCATCATTTTCTCTCTCTATCATTCTCTCTCTCTCTATCATTCTCTCTTTCTATCATTCTCTCTCTATCTTTCGCTCTCTATCATTCTCTCTCTCTATCATTCTCTCTCTCTATCATTCTCTCTTTCTATCATTCTCTCTCTATCATTCTCTCTCTCTAGCATTCTCTCTCTAGCATTCTCTCTCTATCATTCTCTCTCTCTACCATTCTCTGTCTATCATTCTCTCTCTCCATCATTTTCTTTTTCTCTATCATTCTCTCTGTCCATCATTCTCTCTCTCTATCATTCTCTGTCTATCATTATCTCTCTCTATCATTCTCTCTCTATCATTCCCTCTCTCTATCATTCTCTCTCTATCATTCTCTCTCTCTATCATTCTCTCTCTCTATCATTCTCTCTCTATCATTCTCTCTCTTTATCATTCTCTCTCTCTATCATTCTCTCTCTATCATTCTCTCTCTATATCATTCTCTCTCTATCATTGTCTCTCTCTATCATTCTCTCTCGCTATCATTTTCTCTCTCCATCATTCTCTGTCTCCATCATTCTCTTTCTCTATCATTCTCTCTCTCTCTCTCTCTCTCGCTCTCTCTCTCTCTCTATCATTCTCTCTCTCCATCATTTCTCTCTCCATCATTCTCTCTCTCTATCATTCTCTTTCTGCATCATTCTCTTTCTCTATCATTCTCTCTCTCTCTATCATTCTCTCTTTCTATCATTCTCTCTCTATCATTCTCTCTCTATCATTCTCTCTCTCTATCATTCTCTCTCTCGATCATTCTCTCTCTCTATCATTCTCTCTCTCTATCATTCTCTCTCTCTATCATTCTCTGTCTATCATTCTCTCTCTATCATTCTCTGTCTTTATCATTTTCTCTCTCTATCATTTTCTCTCTATCGTTCTCTCTCTATCATTCCCTCTCTCTATCATTTTCTCTCTATCATTCTCTCTCTCTATCATTTTCTCTCTATCATTCTCTCTCTCTATCATTCTCTCTCACTATCATTCTCTCTCTCTATCATTCTCTCGCTATCATTCTCTCTATCATTCTCTCTCTCTCTATCATTCTCTTTCTCTATCATTCTCTCTCTCTATCATTCTCTCTCTCTATCATTCTCTCTCTCTATCATTCTCTGTCTCTAGCATTCTCTCTCTATCATTCTCTCTCTCTATCATTCTCTGTCTATCATTCTCTCTCTATCATTCTCTCTCTCTATCATTTTCTCTAACTATCATTTTCTATCTATCGTTCTCTCTCTATCATTCCCTCTCTCTATCATTTTCTCTCTATCATTCTCTCTTTCTATCATTCTCTCTCTCCATCATTCTCTCTCTATCATTCTCTCGCTATCATTCTCTCTATCATTCTCTCTCTCTCTCTATCATTCTCTCTCTATCATTCTCTGTCTCTATCATTATCTCTCTCTATCATTCTCTCTCCATCATTCTCTCTCTATCATTCTCTCTTTCTATCATTCTCTCTCTCTATCATTCTCTCTCTCTATCATTCTCTCTCTATCATTATCTCTCTCTATCATTCTCTCTCTATCATTCCCTCTCTCTATCATTCTCTCTCTATCATTCTCTCTCTCTATCATTCTCTCGCTCCGTCATTCTCTCTCACTAACATTCTCTCTCTCTATCATTCTCTCTCACTATCATTCTCTCTCTATCATTCTCTCTCTCTATCATTTTCTCTCTATCATTCTGTCTTTCTATCATTCTCTCTCTATCATTCGCTCTCTATCATTCTCTCTCTCTATCATTCTCTCTCTCTATCATTCTCTCCCTCTATCATTCTCTCTCTATCATTTCCTGTCGCTATCATTTTCTCTCTCTATCATTCTCTGTCTCCATCATTCTCTCTCTCCATCATTCTCTCTCTCTATCATTTCTCTCTCTCTCTCTCTCTCTCTCTCTCTCTCTCTTTCTATCATTCTCTCTCTATCATTATCTCTCTCTATCATTCTCTCTCTATCATTCCCTCTCTCTATCATTCTCTCTCTATCATTTTCTCTCTCTCTCTCTCTCTCTCTCTCTCTCTCTCTCTCTCTCTCTCTCTCTCTCTCTATCATTCTCTCTCCCTATCATTTTCTCTCTCTATCATTCTCTCTCTCTCTGTCATTCTCTCTCTCTATCATTCTCTCTCTATCATTCTCTCTCTCTATCATTCTCTCTCTCTATCATTCTCTCTCTATCATTCTCTCTCTATATCATTCTCTCTCTATCATTGTCTCTCTCTATCATTCTCTCTCTCTATCATTTTCTCTCTCCATCATTCTCTGTCTCCATCATTCTCTTTCTCTATCATTCTCTCTCTCTCTCTCTCTCTCGCTCTCTCTCTCTCTCTATCATTCTCTCTCTCCATCATTTTCTCTCTCCATCATTCTCTCTCTCTATCATTCTCTTTCTGCATCATTCTCTTTCTCTATCATTCTGTCTCTCTCTATCATTCTCTCTTTCTATCATTCTCTCTCTATCATTCTCTCTCTATCATTCTCTCTCTCTATCATTCTCTCTCTCTATCATTCTCTCTCTCTATCATTCTCTCTCTCTATCATTTTCTCTCTCTATCATTCTCTCTCTCCATCATTCTCTCTCTCTATCATTTTCTCTCTCCATCATTCTCTTCCTCTATCATTCTCTCTTACTATCATTCTCTCTTTCTATCATTCTCTCTCTATCATTCTCTCTCTCTATCATTCTCTGTCTATCATTCTCTCTCTATCATTCTCTCTCTCCATCATTGTCTCTCTCTATCATTTTCTCTCTATCGTTCTCTCTCTATCATTCCCTCTCTCTATCATTTTCTCTCTATCATTCTCTCTCTCTATCATTTTCTCTCTATCATTCTCTCTCTCTATCATTCTTTCTTACTATCATTCTCTCTCTCTATCATTCTCTCGCTATCATTCTCTCTATCATTCTCTCTCTCTCTATCATTCTCTTTCTCTATCATTCTCTCTCTCTATCATTCTCTCTCTCTATCATTCCCTCTCTCTATCATTTTCTCTCTATCATTCTCTCTCTCTATCATTCTCTCTCTCTATCATGCCCTTCCTCTATCATTCTCTCTCTCTAGCATTCTCTCTCTATCATTCTCTCTCTCTATCATTCTCTGTCTATCATTCTCTGTCTATCATTCTCTCTCTCTATCATTTCTCTCTCTATCATTTTCTCTCTATCGTTCTATCTCTATCATTCCCTCTCTCTATCATTTTCTCTCTATCATTCTCTCTCTCTATCATTCTCTCTCTCCATCATTCTCTCTCTATCATTCTCTTGCTATCATCTCTCCATCATTCTCTCTCTCTCATCTATCATTCTCTTTCTCTATCATTCTCTCCCTCTATCATTCTCTCTCTATCATTCTCTGTCTCTATCATTATCTCTCTCTATCATTCTCTCTCCATCATTCTCTCTCTCTCTATCATTTTCTCTCTATCACTCTCTCTTTCTATCATTCTCTCTCTCCATCATTTTCTCTTTCTCTATCATTCTGTCTGTCCATCATTCTCTCTCTCTATCATTCTCTGTCTATCATTATCTCTCTCTATCATTCTCTCTCTATCATTCCCTCTCTCTATCATTCTCTCTCTATCATTCTCTCTCTCTATCATTCTCTCGCTCCGTCATTCTCTCTCACTATCATTCTCTCTCACTATCATTCTCTCTCACTATCATTCTCTCTCACTATCATTCTCTCTCTATCATTCTCTCTCTCTATCATTTTCTCTCTATCATTCTCTCTTTCTATCATTCTCTCTTTCTATCATTCTCTCTCTATCATTCGCTCTCTATCATTCTCTCTCTCTATCATTCTCTCTCTCTATCATTCTCTCTCCTATCATTCTCTCCCTCTATCATTCTCTCTCTATCATTTCCTGTCTCTATCATTTTCTCTCTCTATCATTCTCTGTCTCCATCATTCTCTCTCTCCATCATTCTCTCTCTCTATCATTTTCTCTCTCTCTCTCTCTCTCTCTCTCTCTCTCTCTCTCTCTCTCTCTCTCTCTCTCTCTCTCTCTCTCTCTCTCTCTCTCTCTCTCTCTATCATTCTCTCTCCCATCATTTTCTCTCTCTATCATTCTCTCTCTCTCTATCATTCTCTCTTCTATCATTCTCTCTCTATCATTCTCTCTATCATTCTCTCTCTATCATTCTCTCTCTCTATCATCTCTCTCTCTATCATTCTCTCTCTCTATCATTCTCTCTCTCTATCATTCTCTGTCTATCATTCTCTCTCTATCATTCTCTGTCTTTATCATTTCTCTCTCTATCATTTTCTCTCTATCGTTCTCTCTCTATCATTCCCTCTCTCTATCATTTTCTCTCTATCATTCTCTCTCTCTATCATTTTCTCTCTATCATTCTCTCTCTCTATCATTCTCTCACTATCATTCTCTCTCTCTATCATTCTCTCGCTATCATTCTCTCTATCATTCTCTCTCTCTCTATCATTCTCTTTCTCTATCATTCTCTCTCTCTATCATTCTCTCTCTCTATCATTCTCTCTCTCTATCATTCTCTGTCTCTAGCATTCTCTCTCTATCATTCTCTCTCTCTATCATTCTCTGTCTATCATTCTCTCTCTATCATTCTCTCTCTCTATCATTTTCTCTAACTATCATTTTCTATCTATCGTTCTCTCTCTATCATTCCCTCTCTCTATCATTTTCTCTCTATCATTCTCTCTTTCTATCATTCTCTCTCTCCATCATTCTCTCTCTATCAATCTCTCGCTATCATTCTCTCTATCATTCTCTCTCTCTCTCTATCATTCTCTCTCTATCATTCTCTGTCTCTATCATTATCTCTCTCTATCATTCTCTCTCCATCATTCTCTCTCTATCATCTCTCTTTCTATCATTCTCTCTCTCTATCATTCTCTCTCTCTATCATTCTCTCTCTATCATTATCTCTCTCTATCATTCTCTCTCTATCATTCCCTCTCTCTATCATTCTCTCTCTATCATTCTCTCTCTC